>CAUYRH010063275.1:0-23979 GCA_963574655.1 Perodicticus potto | reverse complement strand
TTTGGTTAACTATCTTTGATGTTTTACACACCTTTTCCTACCTCCCTCTAATCCAAGTTCTTTCAGTCATTTGAAACATCAGTTTCCACTTATATTACTGTGTTTGCTATATTTCACAAACATTACCAAAACAATCCACTTAATTAGAATTAGATACTAATAGTGGGGCATGTAATTCTCCGTAACAACTAAGATTTTCAGTAGAAATTATTTCCTTAATTCACCTTTTATTTATCAAAGGATAAAATTTGGAGTTGTGTAAAAGACCAACCTTTTAGAGACAAACCACCCTAACAGTCTCAACATTAATTTAAAAACTGGCTTTCAATTTTGTTTATTCATTCCTGATTTGATGGAGTTGAGGTCTTTTACTAACACTTAAGTGGTTTTAATACAATATTCACCAAATTGATATTGTAATTGAAAATATCTACTCATTCTTTTACCTGCTATAAAAATATAATAAAAGTATACATATAAAGTATAAATAAATACAGAGTATAAAAAAGTATAATACATTTACATGCATCAGTCTCCATGTTGACAGGATGATTTCTTTAGAAACTGCTCCTGTAAGACTGTGATATTAAGAGTACAATTATATTTCATCTAATGTCCACTGCCTTAATTATGATTAATGACATATTAAACAATAGTGTTCTGCATGGCTTCCAAAATATATTTTAATGGCCTGATTATTATAGGTTATTGAATAACTTAAGTTTCTCATTGCTTGAGACCTCAGAAGTGATGGTTATGACACAGGGTGCATACACTTTCATTGTTTTTCTTTCATTATAAATCACATTTAGTGGATACTCCTTTAGATATTGGAATCATTTTGAGTTTCTTGAAGAGCCTTGAGATATATTCTCATTATTAAAGAACCTAGATAAACAAAGTTAAAATACTTACCTCATTTTGTTTGGGCATACATTAATTTCATATTTCTATTATATATAATTGCTACATTATTCTCATGAACAAAAAAGTGAAATACTTGTTAAAATACCTCTTCAAATTTAATTAACTGCCATTCTTATATTTTCTTCTGAAATACTAAGAAATATTGTATCCTCAATTGCTGATTTGTATACAGGGGGAGTTTAGCTGGATATAATCATTGTTTGACAAATACCACGTGACCTACTGTTTGGGGAATATCAAATCTCTCAAACTGGAAATATTCATGACTATCCATGGGATAAAGCCAGCTGCTTTTGTTTGGGGTTCAGAACACACACACAAAAAAAGAAAGAAAGAAAGAAAGAAAAGGAAAAATGTAGCCACCAACAGAACATCACCAAAGCACTGTAACAGAGAGTCTGCTAGAAGAGGATTGGTCAGGACTTTATGCTACTGACTGGACAACAGGACAACCATATGCATTGGAACACTGAATTGCTGCCACTTCGAGACATTTGGATTTTCTTTTAACCTCACATTGGATACAATCTAAGTGCTATTTTTATATTTGGTTCACGTGTAATTTACAAATTTTGACAACTGAAACTGGAAAAGTATTAGCAAATTCCTATTGGCTTTATAAATTAGTATTGGGCTGTTACCATTACCCAGATTTTTAAAAAATGTAAATTTTCTTTACTCACTAGACGAGAAACTCCTTATGGGTAAGGAATGCTTTGTGTATTAATCATCTTTGTGCCATATCACCTAAAACCTAGTAGATACTCAATAAATACCGAGCTGAACTGACCTCAGCTGAATAAGAATCAGAAACACAAAAACGGCTAGACTGTAAGTTGGTTTGGTACAAAATTAATTTTGAATTAACTAGAGATACTTTGCTTGAGAGAAAACAGGCCTTCCCTGTATTCTGCTTTCAGGAATATAGGTAAACTAAACATTTCCTTCAAGGATAATGCCTAAATAGACTGATACATCTGCTAGTTTAACTTCTTTGAATTGGCTTCCACACATGACTTAATGTTTAGAAAATGACAAGGCACAGCACACATAGAGTGACAACCCTGATTAACACTGATAATCTGAGGCCTCAGACCCAGGGGAAGCAGGGAACATATGTATTTAGTCTATATCGCCAAGGCAACACAGTCAGTGTACCTCAGTATAGTAGAGAAACAAGCACAGATGTTGATGTTGAATTTTTTTTTTTTTTTTTTGTAGAGACAGAGTCTCACTTTATTGCCCTCGGTCGAGTGCCGTGGCAACACACAGCACACAGCAACCTCCAGCTCCTGGGCTTAGGCGATTCTCTTGCCTCAGCCTCCCAAATAGTTGGGACTACAGGCGCCCGCCACAACGCCCAGCTATTTTTCTGTTTTTGCAGTTCAGCGGAGGCCGGGTTTGAACCCGCTACCTTCAGTATATGGGGCTGGCACCCTACTGGATGAGCCACAGGCGCCGCCCGATGTTGAATATTTTAAAAGCGTAGCCTATACCCACTGTAACAGTGGTTAGATAAAAGGATAAACTATTTCAGAACCAGGCAGTTAGAAGTTTAACTTCTCTAATGTGTGTTTGTGTGTGCTTTGTTGTTCACTGCTAACACTCCATAGGCAATCTTGGTCAATTAACATTAGCTTAGCACCAAAAATAAAGGTTCAACGTTTGGTTTTGACATAAATGACTTGTATATTCTTTTTGGAAGAACATATGGAGTTACAATCCTCATTTAGGGTTGCCTCCTCTCCCAAATAGAGAGACATCTGAATTTGAAGCCAATAAGTCAGTATAAAATGAGACTGAGAAATAAGAAACCTCCCTTGAGAGACAATTTATAAATGTATTCCAATAAGACTATTTACACTTTTATCTACCAGGAACAAATAATGTAACAATATGGCATATAATAGAATAAAACTGGCATGACAAAAGGAAAACTACATGGAACTTTAAAAGGATATAGGAAGTAAAATATCAGAGCACCTCTACAGGCTAGGAAAAAGAGACAAGATTTTGGCAAAGATAAGCATTCTAATTAAAGATGAAGCAGAAAAAATTCCCCAAGCCTTATACCCAAATGAAATAGTACCCAAAGTTATCAATCTTCCTTTATTTTATCCATCCATGTTCATCAAGAAACTTCCTATTTACTCATTGTTTACCCTAGGTAGACTTACTACAATAAATTAATAATTTACATTCAAACTGGGGAATCTCCAAGTGTTAAGAGTTTTGTCAGTGGGAAATGGTTTCTCAATCTGAGGGTCAGACCCTGGATCTACATTCACCTCCTATCCTGGGAGGTCCAGCTGGAAAAGACAGCTGGAATGATCTCTTTTTACTATCCACCCTCACCTTTCTCACCAACTTCTAACTGTAACACAGGTCACCACAATCTTGTAAATGTCTGTATCCATCTGAAAAATAAAATCACATGTCATATATTGGTAAACAACCAAATGAAGATGGATGATACACTAGAAAAATAGCAAGGTTATTAGGAAGAAAGGCCTTTATCACCAAATTAATTCATAACTGGTCTTTTAACTTCCAAACAGATTACTGTTCTTACTAAAGTAGGCCCATGGTCCCCATACTCCATTTATGACAGGAGATATACAGTCTTTGAAGAATAAAATGGGGACACAAATCTGGAAGTTATGAGCGTCTGTTAGGTATGATTCTACTCAAGAGAAGGCACTAAAAAAAAATGAAACCCAAATCTGATCAAGCCTTTTTGATTATTGGATATGCAAGAGGCATAAAAACAAGTTAAATAACTTCACAATGGTATAATCAACAAAATCTAGACTATGTGTAGAAACTTTACAAGACAAAGCAATTAGATTTCTTACATAATTAACTTAAAAGGGAAAAAAGGAGAGAACTTATAAATTAAAGAAGATTTAAATAAACAACCAAATGCAATGTATGAACCTTGTCCAGTGCTTAAGTTAAGCAAATAGGGCTCGGCGCCTGTGGCTCAGCGGGCTAAGGCGCCAGCCACATACACCTGAGCTGGCAGGTTCAAATCCAGCCCAGGCCCGCCAAACAACAATGACGGCTGCAACCAAGAAATGGCCGGGCGTTGTGGCAGGCGCCTGCAGTCCCAGCTACTTGGGAGGCGGAGGCAGGAGACTCGCTGGAGCCCAGGAATTGGAGGTTGCTGTGAGCTGTGATGCCACAGCACTCTATCTAGGGTGACAGCTTGAGGCTCTGTCTTAAAAAAAAAAAAAAAAAAAAAGTTAAGCAAATAGACAAGCAAGGGAATTTGAACACAGTTGATCATATTAAGAAAAAATTTTGGTGTGATAATGGTATTATAGTTATGTGTCTTTTTCTTAAAAGAAAGACCACTTATCTTTTAAAGATACATATTAAAGTAGTTATGGATGAAATGATAGGATGTCTGGGATTTGCTTCAAAATAACTATGAGGTGGGCAGAAATAAGTGAGGTATAGATGAACTAAGGTTGAAACTGGGTGACAGATATAGAAAGATCCATTACAGTATTCCCCATACTTTAGAATATGTTTGGGATTTTCTATAAAGAAAAGTTAAAAAATGAATAACAAACACACACACATACACATACACACATACATACACACACACACACAAAAGACAAGGGGCACTCCTGGGTACCCTGGGGTAATAAGATAAAATTCCCACTCTTCTAGCCCCATTAACTAGGCAGATTCTCTATGGGTTCACCATAAATGGCAAATCCATTTATCAAGTCCTTTCCTTCATTATCAGTCACTAACCTAAGAAAGGACATTAAGTTGTCTGTTTAGTTACTTACCAGATACCTTTTAATGTCCAAGTTAGCTACATAATTTTGAGTTTAAGAAAAATTAAAATAATTTCTGAAGCTAACAGAATTTTAGCATCTGTTGAATTTATTCAGCATAACCACAGAGGCATTGTCTTCATGCTGTCACACACAGACACAAACACAGATATAGCACAATATCCATATTTAGCCCAAGTGCATTCCTTCTGAGGCTCATTTATATGTCTTCATGTGCCACAGCCCATCATTTAAATAATGGATATTTTCAATGCCAATTCCTTTGTTGACTTTCTCTCTGCAGAAGAGAAAAAAAACACATAAATATATTTTATGCATATTTAGGGTCTTACTAATGATGAATATAATTCAAAGTATACTGCTATTTTGTAATTATTAAACCATATTTAGAGTATTGCTATCATACTTACATTACTGTCTATATTAAATTCTATCACTCTATAGAAGTTCATATCTTAAAGTAATTTTAGCAATTTAACTAATAGGTCTATAGAAGCAGAGTAATAATGTCACTGCCTGGAATATCAAAGTGTTACATTAACCCTGAAACAAAATCAATAGGACCGAAATGGTCATCAAATGGGTTCCAAAGTATTAAAATATATAATTTTCTAATACTCTGTTTCTTATACCAGGTCAGAATATAATATAAATACTGTGTGGTACTGAACTACGCCACTGTTTTAATAACTAGCAGTAAAACATATTCCCCCCCTCCCCACTTAAACTGTACAAAATAAAAAATTCCTATAGTACCACATACATACATATAAAACAGCTGTGTTGGTACATGGGTTCTTTTCAGAATACATAAGAAAGAATGCAATCCTGAAGACATAATAGGTTTCAATGGCTTCCTAAGTGTTAGAAAAAATCAGAAATGAGGCTTCTGTGCTTAGACATTTGTAAGATGTGGTATGAATGAGAGCAAATTTCACCTGTAATTCTGATGCTTCCTGGGTTGGTTACCCATACCTCAAAAGCTAAGGGGGCCTAAAGTGAGACTTACATATCTTCTGCAGACATCTTCATGACTCCAATACAGAGAGCATGCTGTTTTCCTTCTGCCATGATCGCCTGAAAACACAGCTAAGAAAACTATCAAAATGCCTTGAGGGGAGGGAAGGATGTCAAATAATGACCATGTTACTAGTTAAGCTACTTTGAACCCATCTTATGTCCTTTCTTAGACCATTAACTCCTTGAGAGTAGGGACCTGGCAGTGTCTGTGGGAACACTATAAATATTCAAAGAATACTAAATGAATAAATCTTATAAACATTTTTATTTGATAAAATGTGAATACTGTAACTCCATGCCAACGAAACCAGAGTAAGTCATACAAAAGACATAAAATTTCTTGCATATATACTAAAAGCTGTGAAATAAATGTCAATTGTTCTAGTGTTTTAATCACTGAATGGTGGTTTTATGTAAAGAACATATTAAAATAATAATTACACTCCCAATCTGTTTTTAAGAGCCATACAACCTTTCTAGAACCACCAGAATGGTCTTGGTTATCATTTGAAGTTTTTTTTTTGGCAAACACTATAGTACATATTTTAAAAAGTAAAAGTTCAAGGTACACAGGACCTTTGAAACAACTTTTGTAACTTTCTGTAAATCTATAATTATTTCAAAATAAAAATTATTTTTAAAAGTAAAGTCTAGGTAGTAAGAAAAGTTTCCATTTAAGGGAAACTCCAAAACTACAAATTTACCAATACTCAAATCATAAATATAAAAAGATAGCCTGTACTCACAGAATATTTTTCTCCATTGGTTTTAAATTCATTCATTCATTCAATGTCTCACATATTTCAGCGCCTATTATATGAACAGTATCTATGTCAACACAAGCTGTTCCTAAAATATAAACATACAACTTATACTACTCCTTAGCTATAACTGCCACAACAGAAGATATCCTTTTGAACAAAGGACACACTCTTGAACTCACTCCCAAAAGTGATTTTCCTATATCACCATTTCCTTTCCCAAATGGCCACTTTGGCTATGATGGGTTCCTGTTCAGAATGGTCACAAAAACTTATTTTATCTAAAATATCACTGAAATAGCTTTGTAGAAATGGAAATAATGCAGAATTTTGCCTCACTCCAACTTAATGCCTAGACTACATCAGCTAAGTCATGAGCTGAAAAGATCCTTAAGATCAAGTGTGGTGGCTCACACTTGTAATCCCAGCTATTTGGGGGGCCAAGGTGGGAGAATTACCAGAGCCCAGGAGAACAAGAAGCCTAGGCAATGTAGTGAAATCCTATCTTTACTAAAAATTTTAAAAATGAGCCAGGTGTAATGGCATGCACTTGTAGTCTCACTACTCAGAAGGCTGAGGTGGGAGGATCAGTTAAGTCTGGGAATTTGAGGTTACAATGAATATGATCTTGCCACTGCACTCCACCCTGGGCGACAGAGTGAGACTCCATCTCAAAACGAACATATAAATAAATAAATAAACAATAGATCCTTAAAGACTATCTGGGACTTTGACATTTCTCTTTGAGAAAACATGCTCTGAGACCCAAACAACAACCCACTCCCCACTTCTAACACTAAATTCTTATTTGGGAAGAGATACTATACCCAGTGCCTGAATTCTTTTCCTGTTTGAGAACTTTTATTCCAGTATAGATGGGTAAGTCAAACTAAACATTAAAGCAACAAGTTGGTGTCCCAGTGGCTGATCTAATCATATCACCTATGTCCTCCCCAGTAGTAATCAAGAGTTTCATATTGTGTCCCAGGTCTGATAACAATAGGCCCTAATTAGGCCAAAATGTAGCTGGGACTCTTTTATAACTTGTTCTCATTTAACTTCTAAGAAACTACTCAGATCAGCCACAGTGGTTCATGCCTGTAAACCTAGCACTTTGAGAGGCCAAGGCAGGAGGAATACTTGAGGCCAAGAGTTTAAGATCAGCCTGAGCAATATACCAAATCCCCACCTCCACCAAAAAAAAAAAAAAAAAACAGAAAAATTGTCCAAGCATGGTGGTACACACCTGTGGTCCCAGCTACTTGGAAAGCTGAGGCAGGAAGATCGCTCAAGCCCAGCAGCTTGAGGTTGCTATGAGCTATAACGATGCCACTAAAGTCTAGCCTGGGTGAGACCCTGTCTCAAAATAGACAGACAAACAAACAAACTACCTAAGACAGGACATAAATAGTATTAAGAAATAAAAGCAGTTACTTTCTACAACTTCAAATGTAATCAGAAAGGCATAAAACAACAGCAGCAGTAGTTACATCTAATGTTTCCTTGGATAGATCTTTCTTTCAGTAATGACAAAAAGACAAAGAATCCATTCTCCAGCAGTTATAGCCTGGGAAGGATACAACAATGGTATCTACTGCGGCAGGATAAAGCTTAGCTCCAGGAGAAGTTAATCCTGGACACATGATATTTGCTCCACTGAGTACAAATTTGATGGCTCCTTTATCAACCTGTTGGTGTGGCAGGATAAAAGGATCTAGAAGAAAAGAAATACATTATATAAATTAATAAGACTAATGACTCAACAGAAAAAGGCAAAGGACATGAAGAAATATTTCCCCAAATTACGGTACTCTGACAGACGCAAAATAAAACTGAAACCTATCCTTCACTTACCAAATTGGTAAATATTTTTTTTTTATTTCACTTTTTTTTTTGTAGAGACAGTCTCACTTTATTGCCCTGGGTAGAGTGCCGTGGCATCACACAGCTCACAGCAACCTCCACCTCCTGGGCTTAGGCGATTCTCTTGCCTCTGCCTCCCGAGTAGTTGGGACTACAGGCGCCCACCACAACGCCCGGCTATTTTTCTGTTTTGCAGTTCGGCTGAGGCTGGGCTTGAACCCACCACCTTCGGTATATGGGGCCGGCGCCCTACTTGATGAGCCACAGGCGCTGCCCAAATTGGTAAATATTTTTTAAGACAAGTAATTGCTAGTGCTAGCAAGGGTGTAGGAAACCTGGCTACTACTATTTCCATGTACTACTAGAAGTCTTCTACTACCAATAGTTCTTTAAAACTACTTGGCAACAATGCATCAATAACCTTGATGCAAAAATGCATCAATAACCTTGAAAAAGTTCAAACTCTGACTCCATAATCCTACCTCTAGTACTTTATTCTAAGAGAAAATGAAGTATGTACAATGTATCTGGGTAGAAAGATATACACTGTAGTACTAATACTTAATAACTCAAATAAACTGGAATCAACCTAAATGCCTAGCAATAAGGTAAGAGAGAAAGAATTAAGATATGTCTGTCATATCTATATTAAAAGCATGTTTTTGAAGAACACTAAATGCTCTGGGAGATGTTTATAATACAATTTTAAGTGAAAAAAGCAGCATTTACTGTGTTCCTGGCATTGTATTATGTACAAAACATGCACTACCTCATTTAATCCTCACAACACCTGGAGATATATACAATTATCACGTCCATTTTTAAAGATAAAGAAACAAAGAGTTACCAAAAAGATCAGTGATTACTAGGGATTGAGGAGGAGGGAGGAAGGGTAAATAGGTGGAGTACAGGGGATGGTTAGGGTGGTAAAACTATTCTAAAACCATTCTGTATCATACTGTTAGCTGTAGATGCTCTACATTATGTATTTGATAAAACCCACAGAACTGCACAGTACCAAGAGTGAACCCTAATGTAAACTATGGGTTTTCATTAACAATGTATCAGTGTTGGTTTACCCATTGTAGCAAATATCATACCAACAAAAGATGTTAATAATAGGGGAAAATGAGTTGGGTAGAGAGAATATATGAATGGGAACTATGTTCTTTCTGCTCACTTTTTCTGTATGACTTAAACTATTCTAAAAACTAAAGTCTATTGGTTTAAAAAAAAAACTACAGTGGGAAAAAAGAAAATTTGATTAAGAGTTACAAAAAATGTAGTTAGATAGCAGGAATAACTTCAGCAGGCATTCTTCCTTTCTTTCTTTGGGATGCCATGTGATTCTCTTGCTCCTTTTTTCTCTCTTCGTCCCCATCTTCCCCTCTCTCACTCCCTTTCTCTGCTGTCTTCTGTCTCTCTTTCTCATTTCTCGCCCCCACTCTCTTCTCTCTCTCTAATATAAAATAAATTAATACTTTTATATCCCAAAAAAAGAGTAACTTCTAGTATTCAATAGTACAGTAGGGAAATTATAGTTAACAATGACTTACTGTATATTTCCAAATAACTAGAAGAGAAGAATTATAATTTTCCCAACATAAAGATAAATGTTTGAGGCAATTAATATCCCAATTACTCTGAATTGATCATTACACACTGTATATAGGTATTAAAATATAACATATACTCCCAAAATAAGTACAACTACTATACTATATTAATCAAAAAACTCTGTAACAGAGAACTCAATTTAAAAAAGAAAATAATATGCATTTATAAACATCACAAGAAATAATTGGATGGAAGTTCACCAACACACTAATAATGGTTCACTCTAGGTCATGGGAATACAGATATTTACTAATCTTTTCTTGGTATAATACATTTGTTACAATGGATAAACCAACACTGATATATTATTAACAATGAAAGCCCATAGTTACATTAGGGTTCACTTTTTGTATTGAACAATTCTATGGGTTTTATCAAATGTATAATGTCAAGTATATACTGTTAATAGTATGATACAGAATTTAGAATAGTTTTGCCATTCTAAACATTCCCTGTACTCTGTATATTGTGTAAATATAAATATGTTTACATTTATGCAATGTACATGCACTCCTTTTGTAAGTAAATTTATGTGTGTATGTGTATCTACTAATAATCCATAATCTAATAATTAAAGGATCCCTAGAGAATTTCAAACAAATACTGGGAGAAAAAAAAATTTAAGCCTCTCAGAGATTTCTAGGAATAATAATGTTAATAACAGGTAAAATTTATTGGCTCGGAACCCATACCTCAGTGGTTAGGGCGCTGGCCACATACACTGGTTCAAATCCAGCCAGGGCCTGCTAAACAACAATGACAACTGCAACAACAACAAAAAGTAGCAGGGCATTGTGGTGGGTGCCTGCAGTTCCAGCTACTCATGAGACTGAGGCAAAAAAATCACTTGAGCCCAAGAGTTTGAGGTTGCTGTGAGCTATGATGCCAGAGTTCTCTACAGAGGGTGACAAAGTGAGACTCTGTCTCAAAAAAAAAAAAAAAGTAGTTAGTAATGAATATTTATTGAACAATTACAACATCATTACAATGGATACTATATATTAAGCATTTACTGTGTTCCTGGCATTGTATTATGTACATGACATGCACTACCTCATTTAATCCTCACCACAGCTAGAGATATATACAATTATCATGTCCATTTTTAAAGATAAAGAAACAAAGAGTTGCCACAAGTAACATGTACTGGGAATTGAACTCTAGTCTGCCTAACTTCATGTTTTAAACCACCATATTATCCTGCTTCTTGCACAAGAATAACTTTAAGAACTTCTAAAAGGTTGATTCCCCAGCAAAAATTAAACGGGAACAGCTTTCCCCCCAGATTTATTATGAAAATGCTCAACGTACAGAAAAACTAGGACAGTTCAATGAACACCTGGATACCATTCACTTAGATTCGACAATTGTTCATTAACACTTAGCTATATTTGTTTTGTCTCTATTTATATACACATTTTCCTCTATCATTTGAAATTAAGTTCAAATATAAGCTTCACCATACATAAGCAAACATCTCCTAAGAATAGTCATTCTCCTCCATAGCCACAATACTATTAGCACACCTAAAAATTTAACAATTCTACAGTATCATTTTATAGGACAAATCATATTCAAATTTTGCTCAACAGTCCTAAGAAAGTCTATCATGTCTTTTTTAGGAGGGAGAAAAGAGGAAATGGACTTTTGTTTCTTTTTCAAATCAGAAATAAATCTAGGTTTATGTAATACATTTATTTTGTCTCTATTTTCTCTTAGTTGAATAGAAATCAATGTCATCAGATTATCTTAATGTCACCAAGATATTTCCATTTAAAACTTTTCCCCATTTCTTCAGGATTCAATTTCTCTTATTAAAGTCTTTTTTAACCTGATGAAATTGTTAACCAAATAACTGTAATTATTTTCTTCTAAATATTAAAATGCTTTACCTCGTTTAAGACTTGCCTAACAGATTATTACTCCTTAACTCTGCACTACCAAGTAATTCAAAATTTATGTCCCCTTACCAAAAAGTGAAACTCATTAAGTCATTACCATCACCAACAGAACCTGCCAATCATTTTCTTCCCTTCCACCTCTTAGATAGCATGCCAGAACTAAAAAGCAGAAATTTTACTACCCATTTGAAAACTTTTTGTGCCCTGGTATTGTATCTTACTTTGGATTTTCTTTTGTAATACACTCAACGTAACATGCAAATGTGGGTACAAAACAGACATTATTTTCATAACATCTGACCATGACACTTAACTAAGAATAAGTGAGACTTCCTACATTTAGTCAATATTTTCCCATACATGGAATTTTCTCTAGTAGGTAAATATGGACACAAATTTTAAAAATAAAAAGTATTCACAGTGCTTATCACATTTGTACATAACATATTTGTGTAATTATCTAATTGTTGTCTATTCTCCCAACTAGACTATTAGCTTCATAAGGACCATGACTGTCTTTGTTTCCAATTATACTTTCAATACCAAGCTCAGAACCTGGCATACAGTAAGTTCAATAAATATTTGTTAAATTAATGAATGCTCATTCTTGGGATTTCTGGAATGAATAATGAGAGAATTTGCATTTTTCAGATGGGCATTCATTTTAGTTTTACATTCCTTATTACCTAGTACTAATAAATAATGAGTTAACCATCAAAAGGCACTTCAATTCCATTTGTCTTTCCATATCCCCAAATGCATATTTCTAACAAGACTTACATTTGTGAAGTAACCTTAGAGTTGGATAAAAAGGCCCCTCTCTTTGTCTAAAAAATAGTAATTCTCCATTTACTGTAAGGATTTCTATATGTTCATGGCTGTAAGACAAATGTTACAAAGTACCAAGTTAGATATTTTCTTTCAAAAATGAACATACGTGAAACATCCTTTAACATTTACAATGAAATACACACACAGAGATAAAGTAAACTAAAAACATTTCAGTAAGTATTACAGCCAAAAAATTTTTATATTTTTTTCCTATCATACAAATCTAGTAAAGAAACAAAGAAAAACATAACTTGCTACAACAAATTTTATTTCACATTCTTTTAATTCCAGTTAGATAATTTAATAAAACAAATCTCTAAATTACAGACTAAAATAAACCAAATCCAATTCTGAATGAAAACATTTAACTCTTATTTTAATAAAACAATCAATATACAAAGCTGCATTTTTCATAGACATAGAAAATACCTGAAAATACAAATATCAATAATTTTAGAGTTATTCTGTGTCTATTCCCACCATTAATATATCAATAGCTAAATTGAAAATAATTCCATTTAGTATGAATGAAATCTAATCATTAAATATTCAGCTACTCTGAGCTTTACAAAGAGAAAAACAAAAACTTACCATCGGACTATTTTGACAGGATCTTTCTTAGGCATGATTTGATTAAGCCATGGTTCAATACCTGGAAATTGCTCTATCAATTGATTCTTAATACCTTTAATAACTGAGGTTTTCAACTGGATGCAGTTGGACACATTTTCTTTTTCATCAAATCTGCCAAGTAATTTTTGCAGGAAAAAAAGGCATTTCTAAGTAGAAGTATCAGAATACCTAAAGGTGTCATTCTAACTAGTCATCTATTCCCATACAAGTATTTAGATACTTATAATTGTGAAATGAGGGTTTTTTTAAAAGAAAAAAAAACATTTCCTTTTTATTCTGTCCAACACAAAACCAACGTCTTAATACAATACTAAAATAAACTGTCATGTATACAGTTATTAGCTGAGCGGGAAGGGAGAGAGGGATGAGAGATTTTGCCCTATAATCTCTAATTAGCTACACAAATGCTTTTCCTGGAAGATCTTACTCATTTCTACCCAGGAAGAAACACAGACTCCCACCAATAATAAAACCTCTGTTTTTTTAAGACGGAAAAAAAAACCCTCAAGGGTTGAAATACAAAAGACCAACCCAAGCAGAACCAACCCAACACAGAAAACTGGCCCCTGCTCGCCTATGCAATCTGCTGATTTTTTTTTTTTTAAGTGACGATGATTTCAAAGATCCCTATTTATTTTTGCTCAAAATTCCATGCAGAAAACCCACCTTCCTTTGCCCATGTCCCCCCTTGCTTTTTTCGTCTATCAAATCTGGAATTTTTGTCTTTCTTACACTGAGCAGCCTGTGGGGCAATTACGTTATTTTCAAGGCAAGGTTAATCTGGCAGCTAAGCAATAGGCATGACAGGCCGCTTGCTTCCTGTCACCCAGACTCCTTCACTCCCATGACCCAGGAAGTCAAGCCTTCCTTTATTCAGTTCATAACTAATAAACATATGGCAATGAGCGTAGGGTTCCCCTCTCAGCTAAAAAGAGGATATGCCCCTAAATCACAGTGCACGGATGTGATTGGCAGAGTCCTAGGAAGAGAGATAGAATTGGGGGAGGAGACAAAAAAGAAAGAAGGATAAGGAGTATAAAAATGGGAGTGGAGGGACCGAGACCGGATTGAAGATCAGGGATGGAAAGCTTAAAGAAGTGTTGCAAGTTGCGAGTGAGAGCATAGTACTATAGAAAACCTTAGGGAGTCAGGATGGCAGGGGCGGGGGAGAGAGAAAGAGGATCTTTGCTCTCGCCCTCTTCCCCCCCCCACCCCCACCACCTTTGTGAGCAGCCGATAGAGGCCATAGCGTGTCCTTACTTCTTGAACATGATCCAAGGTGAATGGGGCGACGATAGGGAAGGGCCCGGAATGGGAAAGAAATTAAATTAGCAAGGGTCCGGCAGATCCCCTTACACGAGGAAGGCCGGCACTGACAGTCCAAGCTGTTGTCGTTACCCGGAAGACGAGAAAGCCAGCCGCGCTTTACGGCTATCAGTGAAATCTAACTACTTCCGCTCCTCTGAACTTCACGTCGGCGCTTTAGACAGTTCCTTTTGAGCCACTGATTCTTGTCCAGTTGGAGGTAGCTGAAAGGGCGGGACTTAAGAAGGAAGAAAAGATAGAGCAATTCTTCCTAGTTGCAGGACGACAAGAATGGAGTGGGCGGGGAATCAATCAAAGCAGCATTTATGGCATTGCGTCGTGACGGAGTCCTCAAAGGGTCAAGACTCTTCGACCTTCGTTGCTGCCTACTGTCAACCTAAACATTTTTTTTAGTGGGAATGGTTTTTGTTGATGGTATGAGGCAACGGAATGGATTGGTGCTTACTGACCAGCGTGAACCCAGGCAAGCCTCAGGGCTTCATGTTAATGTGCTGATAGGACTGCCAGGTATAGCAAATAAATATACAGGATATCTATTTAAATTTTAATTTCAATGAACACTATTTTTAGTGTAACTATACCTCGTCAATATTTTAGACATACTTAATCTAAAATATATACAACCCTTATTTATCTGAATTTATGTGAGCATCCTGTTTTTTATCTGTTAATACTAGTCACTGGCTACAGTAATGTGCTCCTGTAAAATTATTAAACAAAACTCACTAGATTGCAGCCTCCTGCCTCACCCCGATACCTACATGTTGAAATATAAATCAAGAGAGGTAATTTCCTTGACTATAATCTGATCGAAGAAATAACAAGTAAAGATATATATTTTACTTATTTTAAAGTAAACTTTTAAAAAGAGAGCCGGCAAGAAAACAAATTTATGCCCGTCAAGGAGTTTTTTTGTTTTTAGACAGAGCCTCACGCTGTCGCCCTGGATAGAGTACTGTGGCATCACTGCTCACAGCAACCTTCAACTCCTGAGCTCCAAGCGATTGTCCTGCCTCCGCCTCCCAAGTAGCTGGGACTACAGGCGCCTGCCACAACGCCCGGCTACTTTCTGGTTGCAGCCGTCGTTGTTGTTTGGTGGGCCAGGCTGGATTTGAACCCACCAGGTCAGGTGTATGTGGCTGGCACCTTAGCTGCTTGATCCACAGGCGCCAACCCAGTCAAGGAGTTTTTTTGATAAGCAAAGAGGGGTGAGAAAATTTTAAAAACCTGAACAGGCACTACTCAGGAAGTGGGGTGGGTGTGCACTGACTTCTAAAATGAATATACCAGTCCTTCCAGAAAGTAAATACTCTTGTCCATATTGGGGAGAAGGACCATTAAAGCAATCATAACAAATGGTACTATGCATTTGAATTGTCTAACTAACTCACCTTGTCCTGATTCTATGGTACAAACAATCTTCTGATTATAATTTGGCTTCCCAAGAAGATCTACCCAAAAGGAAAGAATTTGATAGTTTCAAATCAAATCTGCATGAACAATTACATTCGTCTTTGTAAATTAATCAATAGGCATTCTGGTTAGTACATTAATCTCTTGTAAAATGTCCTTAGCATGAATCCGCATTCCCAGCATCAATCAACTCTGCAACATTTGGAATAATGAACATGCAAAACTGAAACCCAGATCCCAAGCTTTGGTTAGTACTAACTACACTGTCTGGATTCTTGCCAAAGAACCTTCCTCTCCTGGCAACTCTCATATCACCCTGGAAGCCTGCCATTTAACAACAAACACATTATAAATAGCAACAAACACCTATTATTAAGCAGATTCAGATAAGTGAAATTATATCATTGGCATGAGATCCTATGCATACCATATGTAATAACTTGATAGACCCAGAAATTAGCACCTAGATAGATTTTCTAATTTCTTGAACTTTTCATTTTAAAAAAAACTCCTAATTTTTTTGCCAGCACAGTGGCTCACGCCTGTAATCCCAGCACTCTAGAAGGCCGAAATGGGCAGATTGCCTGAGCTCACGAGTTTGAGTTTGAGACCACCCTGATTTAGAGTGAGACCTCGTCTCAAAAAAAGAAAAAAAATTAGCTGGGTGTTGTGGTGGGCACCTGTAGTCCCAGCTACTCGAGAGGCTGAGGCAAGAGAATCTCTAGAATCCAAGAATCTGAGGTTGCTGTGAGCTATGATGCCATGGAACTCTACCAGTGGTGACAAAGAGAGACTTTTTGTCTCAAAAAAAAAAAAAAAGAAAAAAAAACTCTTTATGTTTTAGACATACATGCTCTCTGTCCTATAATAAGTACATAACTGTTCTGTGCAATTTATTTTGCAAGGGTTCTTAATGTACATGTATCACAGGACTCAGAAAACCCAAGTCTATCATACATTTTACTAAAATGAGTAACCCAGCTCTAATAAGCATTAAATGTTTTAACAATTATGTTTGTCTTCTTAGAATTTCGAAAGGATCTTATAGGCTCATCTTGACATGAGGCTCTACAATTCTGCCCAAGAAATATATTCATAGCCATCCTTTCCTACTGTTAAAAGATATCCCTCTTTTGATCTAGGTTTAATTCCTCCATGTGCATTCCAGATCCCATTCATGTATGGGTCTCCTCAGAAGCCTTATTCAACCTATTATTACATCCTCTCCTGTATTTTCAACTTCTCCCTCTCTGTTGGCTACTTCTTCTCAGCTTCAGCTTTTCCAAAGGAAATTCATAAATATTCTCACCTTATATAACACTCAAATAACACAGAAGTATAATGACAGTAACAATAGCTAACATTTATTGAGGACTTACCCTGTGCCAAGCACTGTTGCAACAGGACTATTCATCCATCTCCTTTGAAAAAGTTTCAGATATTGGTTGGGCACCATGGCTCATGCCTGTAATCCTAGCACTCTTGGAGGCTGAGGCAGGTGGAGTGCCTGAGCTCATAGCCAGCCCGAGCCAGAGTGAGACCCTGCCTCTAAAAATAGCCAGACATTGTGGTGGGCACCTGTAGCTACTCAGGAGGCTGAGGCAAGAGAAGTGCTTGAGTCCAAGAGCCTGAGGTTGCTGTGAACTATGATGCCATGGCACTCTACTAAGTCAGTAGAGTAACAAAGTAAGACTGTCTCAAAAAAAAAGAAAGGAAGGGAGGGAGGGAGGGAGGGAAGGAAGGAAGGAAGGAACGAACGAACGAACGAACGAACGAACGAACTTTCAGGTATTAATTCATTTAATTCTCAAAGTGATTTATGAATTAAATACTATTACTATTTCCATTTAAGAATTAAGAAACTGAGGAAAAGGAGGTTATGTAACTTGTCCAAGACTAACCAAATATTCATACCAGAATCTGGATTTGAACCAAGTGGTTAGAACAACATTGCACTCTATGGACACAACACATAAAAGATCCCCCTGCCCTTACCCTATCCTGCTTCATCCAACCATGCCCTCCCTCCCCACCTCAGCTCTTACTTTCCCTCCTACACATAAAAACTGGTGATAGTTTTGTGTATCCTTCCAGAAATTTTTCGTGCATTTACATATATATTGTACATATATGCTCTTTTTATTACATATATGTTGGATATATGTGACATTTTGTTATATGTATAGAATGTGTAATGATAAAGTCAGGGCATTCTGGTTATCCATCACCTCAAGTATTTACCATTTCCACATGTTGGGAACATTTCAAGTCCTCTCTTCTGGACTTTTTGAAATATACAATATATTGTTAATTATAGTTGCTCTATTCTGCTATCAAGACTTAAAAGACGGCTCGGCCCCTGTGGCTCAATGGGCTAAGGCACCAGCCACATACACCTGAGCTGGCGGGTTCGAATCCAGCCCGGGCCTGCCAAACAACAATCATGGCTGCAACCAAAAAATGGCCGGGCGTTGTGGCGGGCGCCTGTAGTCCCAGCTACTTGGGAGGAAGAGGCAAGAGACTCGCTTGAGCCCAGGAATTGGAGGTTGCTATGAGCTGTGATGCCACAGCGCTCTATCCAGGGTGACAGCTTGAGGCTCTGTCTCAAAAAAAAAACAAGACTTAAAAGACTTGCTCAGCGCCTGTGGCTCAACCGGCTAAGGCGCCAGCCACGTACACCTGAGCTGGCAGGTTCGAATCCACCCCGGGCCCACCAAACAACGATGATGGCTGCAACCAAAAAAAAAAAGGCCGGGCGTTGTGGTGGGCGCCTGTAGTCCCAGCTACTTGGGAGGCGGAGGCAGGAGACTCACTTGAGCCCAGGAATTGGAGGTTGCTGTGAGCTGTGATGCTACGGCACTGTATCCAGGGTGACAGCTTGAGGCTCTGTCTCAAAAAAAAAAAAAAGACTTAAAAGACTTTTGAGGGGAGAAAAGGGGATTGGTGTGCTCGTACCTAACAGGTACAATATGGGGGTATATGCACACCTTCTGGGTAAGGGGCACAACTACAACTTGGACTCTGCATAACAAACACAAATAATATAACCTAATCATCTGTACCCTTCTAATTATCTGAAATTTAAAAAAAAATTAGGACTTTCTCCTTCCATCTTACTGCATGCTTGTACCTTTTAACCACCACTCTTCATTCCCACCCAAACACACACCCTTACAAGCCTCTGTTACCTATCACTCTATTCTCCACCTCTATGAGACCAATATTTTAGCCCCCGCATGAGTGAAGACACGTGATATTTGTCTTTCTGGACCTGGCTTATTTCACTTTACATAATGACTTCCAATTCTATCCATGTTGTTGCAAATGATATTATTTCATTCATTTTTATGGCTAAATAGTACTCATTTGTGTATATATGCCAGTTTTTTCTTTATGTCTCTGTTGATGGACACTTAAATGCTGATTCTGTATATTTGCTTCTATGACTAGTGCTGTAATAAACATAAGGGTGCAGGTATGTTTTTCATAATACTTATTTCTTTTCTGTTGGATAAATATCCAGCAGGATTGTTGAATCATATGGCTCTACTTTTAGTTTTTTGAGAAACCTCTATACTGTTTTACAAATGGCTGTACTAATTTACATTCCCACCAACAGTATATGAGAGTTGCCATTTATCCAGATCTTCACCAGTATCTGTTATTTTTTGTTTCCTTGATAATGGCCATTATAAATGGGTTAAGAATTCTCATTATGGGCTCGGCGCCTGTGGCTCAACAGGCTAAGGCGCCAGCCACGTACACCTGAGCTGGCAGGTTCGAATCCAGCCTGGGCCAGCAAAAACAATGGTGGCTGCAACCAAAAAAAATGGCCAGGCGTTGTGGCAGGCGCCTGTAGGCCCAGCTACTTGGGAGGCAGAGGCAGGAGACTCGCTTGAACCTAGGAATTGGAGGTTGCTGTGAGCTGAGATGCCACAGCACTCTATCCAGGGTGACAGCTTGAGGCTCTGTCTCAAAAAAAAAAAAAAAAAAAAATCTCATTATGGTTTTGATTAGCACTTCTTGGATGATTAGCAATGTTAAACATTTTTTAAAACATTCGGCCATTTGCATGTCTTATTTAGAGAAATGTCTATTCATGTCCTTTGCCAACTTAAGCAATGGAATTACTTGTTTTTTGTTACTAAGTTGTTTAAATTCCTTACGGATTCCGGATATTAGTCCTTTTTCAGATGAATGATTTGCAAATATTTTCTTCCATTCAAAATGTTGTCTCCTGGGTGGCACCTGTGTCTCAATGAGTAGGGCGCCGGCCCCATATACCAAGGGCGGCAGGTGCAAACCTGGTCCCAGCCAAACTGCAACAAAAAAATAGCCAGGCATTGTGGTGGGCGCCATAGTCCCAGCTACTCCAAGAGCTGAGGCAAGAGAATTACCTAAGCCCAAGAGCTGGAGGTTGCTGTGAGCTGTGACACCACAGCACTCTACCGAGGGCAACAAAGTAAAACTCTGTCTCTAAAAAAAAAAAAAAGAAAAGAAATGTTGTCTCTTGAGGCCAGGCACTGTGATTTATGCCTGTAATCCTAGCACTCTGGGAGGCCATGGTGGGTGGATTGCTTGAACTAACAGGTTTGAGACCAGCATGAGCCAGAGTGATACCCCATCTAAAATACAAAAAAGCTGATGCAAGAGGATCACTTGAGCCCAAGAGTTGGAGGTTGCTGTGAGCTATGATGTCACCATGGCACTCTACCCAGGGCTACAGCTTAAGACTCTGTCTCAAAAAAACCCAAAAATTTCACATCAGATTATATTATCCATCCATTGCCCACTCATTGTTACTGTAATCTGCTGACCTCTGGATTATTCCTCTTCATTTCTCCTTGGATTCTTTCACTCCAACACTAATCCTATCCTGAATCTTTGAATATGCAATTAATTGATTCTTCTAACATCATTTACTCTTAGTTGCTTGAACTCCATTCTTCCAAATGATCTTGCTTGCCCTCTACCTTATCTCAATTGCTCTCTCCCATAGTCATATTGTAGACTTTGTCTTTAACAGTAACTGAAATCTCCATCAAGATGGTTTGAACGTTTGTTCCCTTCAAAATTCATGTGAAACTTAATCCCAAACATGGCACTATTGAGAAGTGGGGCCTTTAAGAGGTGATTGGGGTCAGGTGCAGTGGCTCACACCTATAATCCTAGCAATCTGGGAGGCTGAAGTGGCTAGATTGTTTGAGCTCAGGATTTTGAGACCGGCCTGAGCAAGAGCAAAACCCTGGCTCTACTAAAAATAGAAAAACTAGTGGGGTGTGGTAGCACATGCCTGTAGTCCCAGCTACTTGGGAGGCTGAGGCAAAAAGATCGCGTAAGCCCAATGGTTTGAGGTTTCTGTGAATTATGATGATGCCATGGCACTCTACCCAGGGTGGCAGAGTAAAATTGTCTCAAAAAAAAAAAAAGTGATTAGGTCACAAGGGTTCTAATCAATTATTGTGATTAGGTCACAATAATTCATTCCTCATGAATGAATTATTCCATTTATGGATTAATGGATGAATGTCAATGCATCAGTGGATTATGGATTAATGGATGAATGTCAGTGCATCAGTGGACAATTAGTGGCTTGGTAAGAGAAGAAAGAAGAGACTGGAAATGGCATGCTTAGCCTCCTCATCATGTGTTGCCCTGCACAGCCTCAGTACTCTTGCAAAAAGTTCCCCACCAGCAGGTAGGCCCCCATCAGATCTGGTCCCTTGACCTTGGGCTTTTCAGGTTCCAAAACTGTAAGAAATGAATTCTTTTTCATTATAAACTACTCAGTTTCAGATATTCTGTTATAAGCAACAGAAAATGGACTGAGACACCATCATAATCTTATCTTCATATATTCCATTCTGACCATCCCTCCTCTCTTTTTTTTTTTGAGACAGAGTCTCAAGCTTTCACCCTGGGTAGAGTGCCGTGGCATCACAACTCACAGCAACCTCAAACTCTTGGGTTCAACTGAGTCTCTTGCCTCAGCCTCCCAAGTAGCTAGAACTACAGGCGCCCGCCACAACGCCTGGCCATTTTGTTTTTTATTTATTTTTTTGAGACAGAGCTTCAAGCTTTTGCCCTGGGTCGAGTACTGTGGCATCACGGCAACCTCCAACTCCTGACTTAAGCAATTCTCTTGCCTCAACCTCCCAAGTAGCTGGGATTACAGGTGCCCACCACAATGCCCAGCTATTTTTTGGTTGGCGTTGTCATTGTTGTTTGGCAGGCCCAGGCTGGATTCAAACCTGCCAGCTCTGGTGTTTGTGGCTGGCACCTTAGCCACTTGAGCTACAGGCGCCAAGCCCGCCTGGCTATTCTGTTGTCGTTGTTGTTTCAGTTGTCATTTTTGTTTTAGCTGGCCTGGGCTGGGTTCAAACCCACCAGCCTCGAACCCGCCATACTTGATGGCCGGCACTCTACCCACTGAGCAATGGTCACTTCCTCATTTTTTTTTTTTTTTTTTTGCCGTTTTTGGCTGGGGCTGGGTTTGAACCCACCACCTCCAGCATATGGGGCCGGCGCCCTACTCCTTTGAGCCACAGGCACCACCCCCTTTTTTTTTTTTTTTTTTTGAGACAGAGTCTCACTATGTCTCCCGCGGTAGAGTGCTGTGGCATCCCAGCTCACAGCAACCTCAAACTCTTGGGTTTAAGCAATTCTCTTGTCTCAGCCTCCCAAGTAGCTGGGACTACAGGCACCCCCCACAATGCCTGGCTATTTGTTGTTGTTATTGTTCTCATTGTCGTTTAGCAGGCCCTGGCCAAGTTCGAACCCACCAGCCCCTATACATGTGGCCAGTGCCCTAACCACTGAGCTGCAGGTGACGAGCCCACCCTCCCCCCTTTCTAGCTCATTCCCTCCAGTACTCTGATTTCAACCATCATTTGACTCCCATTCAAACCTCCAATCCATGGATCGTACCAACTGCTCCTTGTCCTTCACCTTTTCTCCCTCTGAGTTCCCTCCTTACCTCTCCTGGATTCCTGAGTCAATCATTATGAACACTCCATTCCATATATCCTTTTTAAGTTCCTTTCTTCTTCTTGCTCTTCTTTTTTTGAGACAGAGTCTCAAGCTGTTGCCCTGGATAGAGTGCCGTGGCATCACAGCTCACAGCAACCTCCAATTCCTTGGCTCGAGCGAGTCTCCTGCCTCTGCCTCCCAAGTAGCTGGGACCACAGGCGCCTGCCACAACACCTGGCCATTTTTTGGTTGCAGCCGTCATTGTTGTTTGGCGGGCCCGGGCTGGATTTGAACCTGCCACCTCAGGTGTACGTGGCTGGCGCCTTAGCCCGTTGAGCCACAGGCGCCGAGCCTTCTCGCTTTTATTTACTCTCTTGCCAAAACACTGACCAAGGTTAAATCCAGCCCTGCTCAATCTGTGTCTAGATCCTAACAACTAAATGTAGCTGTAAAAAACACAGAACCATGATGGCTAGTTTCATGTTAAATTCATGATCACACCCTTAAATGGGTCCTCAGCGCTTCCTGGTAATTCGATTACTTATATTCCCAGACTAATGTCTAAAACAACTGTTTGCTATGATGGAAATATTCTATAATCTGTGCTGACCAAAATGATAACCATGAGCACATTTGACTTCTTACATTTACATTTAAATAATTAAGTAGAACTTTAAAACTAGTTCTTTAGTCATATTAGTCACATTTCAAGTGCCCAATAGTTACATGTGGCTAGTGGATGAGGATTAATAGTTCAGGATAGGCTCGGCGCCTGTGGCTCAATGGGCTAAGGCGCCAGCCACGTACACCTGAGCTGGCGGGTTCGAATCCAGCCCTGGCCCGCCAAACAACAATGATGGCTGCAACCAAAAAATGGCCAGGCGTTGTGGCGGGCGCCTGTAG
>CAUYRH010063274.1:0-11373 GCA_963574655.1 Perodicticus potto | reverse complement strand
CAGGAGAATCGCTTGAGCCCAGGAGTTGGAGGTTGCTGTGAGCTGTGATGCCACAGCACTCTACCCAGGGCAACAGCTTGAGGCTCTGTCTCAAAAAAATAAAATAAAATAAACCAATGCAGGGAAAGGATTAGAAATGGGTTTTCATGCATTTAGAACAGGGCCAAGCTTGCATTGTGTTCTAACAAATGAATATGAGTTCCAAGGAGAAGACAGGCTGAGTTGATGCTTATGTAAGTTCACTTATAAAGAGCTTCTAAAAGAGCTGTCTACTGATAAGAAGACCTCCTGAACTCACCAGTTCGAGTGAACAGAGTTCACCAGCACCACCTGTTCCTTCTCTCCCTCTCACTATTCAAGTGCTTTGAGGGCTGAGTGTGTGTCCAGCAAGGTCCTTACACTGGGACGCACAGCTCTGAGGGTTCCTGCTGTGATGTGGCTCGTGGTGCTTCAGGGAACACACACATCTAAGTAGGGATCACCTGTCCTCAAGGGCTGTCTGGAGGAAGGAGAAGCTTCCAGAGGAAAAGATATCTGAGCTGGCTGTTGAGTGTACCAAGAAGAGAGAGTAGGGAGTGGTGAGAAAGCAAGGGAGCAGCATTTGCAAGGGCCTGGGGATCCAGGAGGATGCTGGTTTGGGGGCGCTAGGTAGTTCCGCGCAGTGGGGCTTATGACATACATAGTGGTAGCACAGGATGGAGAGGCAGAGGTGCTGAGGCAGGAGGCAAGGCTGATGGAGTCTGACCTCTACCCAGTCACAATGGGAGGCTTCTGAAGGCTGAGAGTCAGGACATTGCTGTGATCAGCTCTCTGCTTGAAAAAGAAAACCTGGGGCGGTGACTCACTGCTGTCTCCAGGGAGTGGAACACGGGAGCCTCCACGCAGTTCTCCAGATTTTGAACTTTCCAAGTCCTGCATGCTGAAAGCGAGTTAAAGAGCTCCTGAAGGCAAATCATGTCTTTAAATAATGTCTTCTCTGACTTCTCTTTCCCCAGGCAGTGATAAACTGTACCATCAGTGGCTCTCCACAGTCCGGGTAAGTGTACCCCCAATTCCAAGCCACCTGGGCCCCCTCCTCAGCCTCTTGGCAGCCTCTGCTTCCTTGGCCACCCACAAGGCTGCTGTGGGCCCCAAGGGCTTCATTCTCAGCTGAAGATGTTTTTGTTTTTAAAGCCAAGCTATTCTCATGCCAGAAGACAAGCAGGATGGGACCAGCCATAGGCACCCCTTGATGACGGTAGAGAGGCAGAGGAGGCTTCCTCCTCTTCAGCCGAGGAGTACTGAATGGAATGTGAATATCTTAGAGCATTTCTAGGGCCAGTGCAATGGTCATGGTCATGGGCAAACGAAAAATGTATCACTCTTGCTGCTCTGTAATATTTTTCACAGAAAGACAGAGAACACATCACTGAGAGAGTCTTTTCACCTTCTCTCTGTTGTCATAAACAATTTCTTGTTTTGTTGGCAGCCAGGTGCTTAGGGCCCAAGCCTCTAAAGAATTCAAAATCTTGCCTTTCCTTTCCATGAGTTTGTAATCAAGTATGTACTGAAGGCCTACTGCGTGCCAGGCACCACAGGGCCACAACAGGGAGCAGGACACAGGCCCTGCCCTGGGGGAGCTCCCCGCCTTTGAGGCAAGCACGTAAACAGGCATCCCCAGCATAATGTGATGAGTGTTCCCTCCTGCTCATGGGCCAAGGGCGCTGCTGCCAAGGCGAGCCCCTTGGACGTGGCTTCAGTTGGCCGAGAGTAAGCAATTCCTCGATGAAAGACGTCCTTTGTTCTTCTTGTATGGCCAAACACAGCACTTGGCAAGTCAGAGAGGAGCAATAAGGACTTGTTGATTGATTGATAAAGGGAGTTTCAATACGCCAAAGGACCATTTAAATAGGATACTGAGTAATTTTGGAAAGCAGTATGGAATAAATGAGTGGGTGAAAATTTCCTATTGTCCTACAACATAGAATACTTTCTGGGTCAAACTGTAATGTTTTTAATTAAAGCTCAGAATTTCTACTGTGGCCATTTACCACATATTGTACTAAAAATTAAAGCCAATAATTACTATATCTTATTCTCTTATATTCCCACCGTTTCCAGTTTCTCTCCATTCAATCAGTGTCTAAACCACCATAAATCTGATTATATGACATGATTAAAAAGCCTCCAGAGTGTCAACCCTTAGCCCGGCATTGCAGGCCCTTCACAAGCTGACCCCATCTGGCCTCCCAGTCCCACTTACCAACCATCCCACGGTGCAGTGTAACCTCTTGTTACAGAGTGGATTATGGCTTTTCAGCTTCTGTACTTTTTTTATGAGCTATTTCCCATCCCTAGAACATTCTTCCCCTTGTATCCTCACATCCACTCCCATTCATCCTTCATGGACCAGGTCTAAGGTTTCCAAGGCCTTCCCTGATCTCCTGTGCCTCCACACTCCTGGTGCACACAGCCATTAGAGCTGTCATCACCTCATCACCTGCTGTTTTAGTTATTTACCATGGACCACCCCCTGAAACTGGAGGTTTTTGGAGGCAGAGACCAGACCTCCTTTGGTTCAGCACCCTCAGAGCCTAACATGGGGCACCCGTGAAGTGAGCCCTCCCAACATGTCTGCAGGGACAAGACTGAAGATTCGTGCACAACTATGAAAACTTGGCCTGTGCACCTCAGGTCCCTCCATCACCTTTATGTAGTGGGAAGGCCTTGCCGCCTCCTCCTCTCCCCTGCTCCGTAAAGAAAATGAGCAAGAAGTTGGTGTGTTAGATGTATAGTAAAGCCACGGTGAACATTGATGGCTATTCATTCTTTCCTTTTCTCAACATTTAGATGTTAAGGGAAGCAGCCTACCAGAGAGATTTTAAAACACAACACAGAAAACCAAGGTGAGGAAAGGAAGTTGCATGGGTAGCAGCATAGTTCCCAGTGATCCCGCCTGACCAGGATCCCATTTTCTGCCCTGGCTTGGTGTCTGCTGTAGAATCCACAATTATTAAACTTACTGAGGATTGTCCATGGTAACTGGAATTTCCTGAAAAGCCACAGATGATTATAGAGAAATGCTTGCCTCAGACAGCCTGAGATACACTTCCCTTCCATCCAAAACATTGAGCCCAGGGTCGCACCTAAGCTGGTCATCACACTCCTCATCCCAAGGCCACGCTCCCACAACCTGCATACACCTACCCAGAGCCGTTCTGCCATAACCATGACCATGACTGTCCAGGACCAGTTACTATCTAGACCTATTGCTTTATTTGAATAAACCCTTTGAAAAGCTACTCAAGTTGATGGAAGAGAAGAGGTCTACTCTGTCTTCACCTCAAATTGCTAATTGACCTTTTTATTATAGAAAGGAAGTGGAGCAATTCTGAATACTGTAAAAACAAAAGCAAATCCAGCCATGAAGACTGTCTACAAGTTTGTAAGTACTGGTCTTCATCTAAGGATCCAAACAGATCTGTTCCTTAGCATGCTGGCACTATTCAATCAACTCGATCTTCTATTGCAGAGATGACTCGGAGGCTGCTTTGCTATTTCCTGAAGGTCTCGATGCTCGTAGAATTATTAGCATTGAGATGTGACAACCTGTTTAGCTCTAATTTAAGGTGCTGCTATTTATAGGGGCTGCAGAAGAGAAATGGGAGGGCACTGGTTTTAGCTTTTAAAATGGTGGCTAAAATTCAGGCTGCTCCGTGGCCATGTCCCTGAGACCTGAAGGCATGGCCTAGCTCATGTTCTGGCAAAGTTTTCCTACATGCATCCCCATTATTAGGGCAAAATAAAGCAGCTCCTTTTCAGGTTATTAAAGAGTACAGTGGGATACACCCTTTAATTTTTTTTTTCCAATATTCTTCATCATCTCTCTCATCACTGCCCTATAGGAAACGCATTATCTGTGAGACTCGTGCCCACAGCCAAGTGAAAATAGGAGAACACATCAGTTCCTGGCTCTCCATCTTTCACAAGCCACAAGTATTTTTTCTTGTGATTTCTCTTGTTTGCTAATTTGACCCAGAGCCACCAAAGTGGGGTGTTTTGTTTTATTTCCGTTTTTAATTTTGTTAGTCTTCTCTGTACTTAAAATGTAGTTATCTTAACAGAGTGGGTGGCTGCCAATAGAACCACACAGATCGAAAATGACATGAAATAAAAGACAGGGTGTCTGCCGAAATGAGATTTAGTGGTGACACTACCAAAACCCAGTGATGAGTCTGTTCTGGCTGTTCAGCCCAGAAAGAAAATTGGTCCTGAAGCCCTGAGGCCCTGCCCTGGTGAAATATAACGGGCATTCAGGATCCCGAAGCCAGAAAAGCCTCTGCTCTACTCTTACTGGTAGCTGTCACCAGGCTGCCGAGATAAATAATTATAGAGAGCAGAAGAAGGGCTGTGGAAGAAAAAAAAAATCTGTGCTATGAAAATGCAGAAAAAAAATCTCTGCAGCCTCTTTAAGGGATTTTTTTAACCTCTTACCGTTGTATTTGTTTTTATAGCCATTATGTTTTCGACTTGATGATCCCATTTTTCCTTCCTTTTTCTAGTAATCAGAGAAGGTGATTCTCGACGGACTGAAATCAAGCATAGTCCCTGCTGGAAACAGAAAGGGAATCTTAACTTAAATTAATTTTTCATGCAGGCAAAAGATCATGCAAAAATGGGAATAAAAGAGGTGAAAAACCGCTTGAAGCAAAAGGTACTTGAAGTTCTTATTCAAAATGTATAAGCACCGTGTATGAAATGCATGGCCACAAAAAAGTATGATGTGATCAATAGAGAGCTGTTTGATACAGTGTTGTTAACACACTTCAAAATGCATTACCAGCTGTCCGGGAGTTTTCACACTGTTATAAATATTCACAGACAAAAAACTGTCTTCAAATAACATTAAGTCTCTAGCTTAAACCCACAAAGGCAAGCAAGTTCAGAGTTACCACTGCTGGTCTGTCCCTGGGCCTGGGGTTGACAGGCATCTATAGAAATCCCCTGTGCCTTCCCAGCCCCTCCTACAGCCGACCTCTGCCCCAGGCCTGGTCGTAACCTTAACCAAGAAAGCATCTCCAGGGAAGTAACTGCCGGGCTGTGGTACCAGCTTGCATGTGGCACGCAGATACGGCACAAAGGGTGGGTTGGAGGAGGAGGCCGCAGGCTGGCCTCACTGTGCCGGCTGCCTGGGAGGAGCCCAGCATTTTCTGTTTGAGACTCTGTGTAGGGAGTAAAGGGCTCTGATTGACTTCTGGGATCATTAGTAAAATTGTGTGAAATCATACTGGCTACATCCTGGCTAAGATTCCTCCAACCTGAATCCCTAGACCTGTACCATGAAAGTACTGTAACAAAGAGGGCATTTTTATATTATTATAGACGTCATCATAGTTATTATTGTGGTCCAGGCTAGGAGCTTTCAAGTTTAAATCTTCAAACAACCCAGTGGGGAATTATTCCCATTTCATGAGTACAGAGACTAGACTTCCAAGGGGAAGTCATTTGCCCCAGGCCACACTGTTAGAGCAGGGCAGAGCCAGGATTAGATTCCAGATCCACTGGCTTCCCGCGGCTATGCTCCTACGCTGCAGTATTTCACACCACCTTCCTAAAACAAGTGTTTTATTTTCCAAAAGAGGTTTGAGATCACTTACTTCATTACCCCCATGCCCCCAAATGTACCGCTCTAATAAGGGCCTTTGACTATCTCTGCAGTTTTTAAAAAATTGAAAACAGTTTTAATTTTATGAAGTCAGAAAGGACCTCTAATTAACTTGAAATGGATGAAAGGATTGATTCCTTTCTTTAAATTGGAAAATAATTTGCTCTGACTAAGCATTTAAATTCTTAGCTTCAACTGAGAGTAAATTTTTAGCAGCTAATATTCATTTCCTGAAATTAAAACCCTCCAGTATAAATCCAGATAGACCTTCAACTATAGTCTGTTGTACCCTGCCAGAGGAAGGCAGGTGGCATTCTTTACTTGGATTTTAATCCCTAAATATACTTTTTTTTTTTAACAACATATCTCCTATCCCAGTTGCATGGAGCTGAATTGGATTACAGATATAAAATGGAGCAACAGGGAGGGGAGATTTTTCCCTCCTTGATGTCTGGATCACAGGCTCTGGTTGGGTCCCTCTCCAGGCAAAGGACAGATACGCCCCTGTCGGTCACATGTGCTCCCTACAGACCATTGCGCTAGAGACTTCACCTTACCTCCCCACTTACTTGTACACGCAAGAATTCGGCCTTAGGAAAATCCCCTTTTTATGATATTTAACATTTCTGCAAATAGCCAGTTAAGCTCCTGTTCTTAAATGTGGTTGCTCAAAGATTTTGTTTCAACAATCTAGATCTCCTTCCACACCATCTCCCTTTCCGTTCTTTGATAGTATCTGAAGCAGCTGTCTCCCTCCCCTCCCCTTCCCCCTGCCAGTCTTTTCAAGAATAGCTTTAGGAGATAATGTTCTATAGAGAGTGTCAGTACATTTCAGGTGACACAAATGGTGAAGGCATTTTATAGAAATGTGGCTTGTCACCATCGGACTGTTGACAGATCTATTAGTGCACCCTTTTCAATTTTCACTTTTCCCCCCTTCGGTCTTACAGGTTTCCACAGACTTGATGTTTTGCAGTTGTTCTTGGAAGAGAGCTATTTTGTAATTGAAACTCCAGCATTGTTCAGTATATACAGGACTTGGGGCTCTGGCGCTCTCTAGCTCCCTTTCTTGAGCTAATTTAGGACTTGGCTCCGCCTGACCTCTCTCACAGCAGTAGAAAATATTTCCTTGGCTTTTTTGTTCCCCTTCCCTCCATCCCCTCCCCTTTCCATGGCACCATATCTATGTGGCTGCCCAGATGCATCTAATACAGACAGCCAAGTTTGGTTTCTGCCATGAAATTGAGGCAGTTTCCAGCAAAGATCCAATTTTCAAATGTGCTGGGTTGCCACCTGGCCTCCTCTAACTCTGCATAGCAATGGTGACCTCACAGATATAATCAAGAACCCAAGCTTGCCCTCCTCGCTCTCGCCTTGGGTTTGAATTGCAAATAGAAAACGTGGGGCCGACCTGTGGAGAGGTCATCATGGTGTGTGGAGGGTCCATCTCTAACACGACTGAGCAGGGCGCCTTCTCCATCCCCTGTTCATTTGTGCTGCCGATTTGCAAAGCATCTGAAATAGGAGCTTTCAGGATATCCGTGTGACGATTGGCAAATAATTGTTAATAGATCCTATAGTGTGGTTTTATTCCGAATCTGCTCTGCTTCGACCCAACAACAAAAAGAGAAGGATGGATAACATGTTTCTCTAGATAAATGGAGCAAGGTGGTCAAGTTCTTCTACAGTGTGGCCTCCTTTGAAGTCTGACCTGCTCAAAATTAGGAAGTAGAAGAAATGGCAAAGATGCTACCCAGAGAGTAGAGAGTGTAGTGCTTCCAGCCAGAGTTTGTCTCCCTGCCAGACCTGGTCCACAGAAGAGTGCCTTGTGGCTGGGTGTGACTGTCAACAAATTGCATCCCCACTGCACAGCTGCAAAAGGCTGGCACGAGAATGCCCTGTGTTAAGAGTGATGCAAATTGCGTCCCCACTGCAGAGCTGTGAAGGGCTGGCGCGAGAATGCCCTGTGTTAGGAGTGACGCCTGCAGGTACATTCCTCACCTACAGCGAGCGTTAAGATGTTCACATACGGATGTCCTTTTTTGCCTATTGAGAAAACCCTGAAATTGTTCTATATTTTCTTCAGGATCAAAATTATTTAACCAAATGGGCCCATTTTACAGCCCTTTGTAAAGTTTCTGAATCTTTGATCTTCAAAGGACAAATCGAGCACGTTGATTTAGCGTCTCAGTGATTGAAAGGAACAGGTTCCTGGATGGTTTTGCCAAGGCTTGAGTTTCTGGCCAAACAGTTCCCATTGAAGGGAGCGAGTAAGCATGCCCAGGGTGGGGAGATCTAGGTAGACTCTGGTAGAACAGATATTTTCACACCTTATCACACAACTGTCAGCTCCCTGTCTCCAGACACATTAAAATACACAACAGCCTCAATCACAGAAGTTCCAACTTTGGTTACTGTCTTGCTGTCAGTATTCATATTTTAATTTGCATTTGCTACGGTGTGAGATAGCCTGGGAAATGAAGGGCACTGCACAAGTCTGAAAACAGAGACAGGCAGTTTTCCCACCAGTGGTGTGAGTCAGAGATGGGAAGGCCTCTGCCTCATACCTAGGGAGGACCTTTAAACTCCCCCACCTGGTGATGGGGTTGTTTGGGTTTCTAAGACAGACCAGCTGGAGCCAGTGGATCCTAATATTCTGTAGGGTATTAGCTGTGTGACTTTGGATAAGTTAATAGATCACTCTGAACCTAGTTTTTCTCATCCATGGTAAGAAAATACAGAAATAGGGGAAATACATATTTTTATAGGATTATTATAAGGATTAGAAGAGGTAATGTGTGTAAATAGCAATGCTTAGGGGCCACTCAGTAAGTGAGAGTTTTCATTCTGTCCATTTCCTTATATTCCTCATCTGGAACAGCCCATAAGCCCAGACATCCATAAGCACGTACACTGAGTATTAGCATGGCTGACTTGGGATTGCCTACCTTTAGGTCGTCCACAGAACATAGCTCTGACCTAAGCCACTCTTTTGGCTGAAGCCTTTCAGACCTCTCCATCCTTCCACCTCCTTGCGTCAGGGGTGGAACTGCCCAGCTGCTGGAGCCCCTGCCGTTCTTTCAGCAGGCCCTGCACCCTGGGCCATGGTGCTCCATCTCACGTCTCTGACTCAAAAAGTTCTGTTAGCTCCTACCCAAACCCAGGGAGAGCCCTTTATGCCCTCTGGTCTCCCAAGACCCTGGGTCCCTGCCTCCTGATTTCTCGTGGAAAGTCACATCCAAGGACTTATCAAATCCTGTGCCTGCCTTCCCCACAGAGGGGTGGAGGATAGAGGGCAGTCATGATTTTGAAAATAATAGGACCACAATTAGTTCCTGACTCTTTTGCTTTACCAAGGAGTGGGAACTGGTAGGACCCCAGTTGCTCTGAGCTGAGCCTCAGGGCTACCGAGAAGAGATTTGCCACCCTTGGTGGCCTCTAATCTACAGCTCTATCTAGTGTCTTCCTCCTGTGTGACCCTTCAGCTCCTTTGTCTCAGCTTCTTGTTTTTGCTTTTAAAAATGACATTTTGAAAGTTAGTTTTTTCCTGTTTGCAAACAAAATCCATGTTTATTGGGGAAAACTCAACAAATCAGGGAAGGAAAAAGAAAATAATCTTATTTTATAACCTGTATTTTCATTTACTATATATCTTAGACATTTCCCAGGGCTACTAAATGTTTCTTCCACATGTCATTGTTTTAAATGGCTCCATAAAATTTTGTCTGATAAACATATATGGATTGTTTAATCAGTCCCACTGTTGGACCTTACATTACTTACAACTTTTTATAGGCATATATCCTCGTAGGTGAGACTTCACAGGATTTCTTATTATTTAATTAGGATAAATTTCTAAAAATGGAATTAGTGGGCCGATGGGCCAAAGGGCATACACCTTTTAGGTTTTTTCATGCTCATTGCCAAGGTTTTTTCATGCTCATTGCCAGGTTTTTTCATTATATTCCCACCAGCGGTGGATGAGAGCACCCTTTGATGACAGCTATCGTAGTTCTTAGGCCACATTTTTTTTTGTCATGGATATGAAAAGTTGCTGTTTACTGACTCCTTACTGGGTCTAAGATTCTGTTAGTAGATCCAGTAAAGGATGAGAACTGGCCCTTTTTCTTGTCTTGGGCTCCTCCTCTTCTGCTGACTGTGGCATCCTAGAAGGAAGCAGGTGTCTTTCCCCAAGTGAGGGAAGGAGTGAAAAAGTTAGCATATAGGTGGGGTGAGCCACAGGACTTTATAAGAAATCATTTGCACCTTTTAATCTAATAAATAAAATGGACATGCAGCGCTGCTTTTTGACACACAGCCACATTCATCTGTTGGACACATTCGCCTTCCAAATGTTTAGCTCAACTTCATAGAGATTTATTGGAGAGTATGTACTAGATTCAAGGCTCTAGGGTAGAGAGCTCAGACCCCGATGAACTCTTGATCTACTGGGTACAAAGATAAGATAGCATAAGGCATGGCAGGAGCAGACTGGTGTAACAAGAGGGGTTTCCGAGGAGAAGGAGATCACATCTGATGACTTGCTGGGCACCTCTGCAAATCTCAGTACCTTCACTTGTGCCATTGTTGCAGGTTAATGTGGTATAAATGTCAGGCATCACATTGGTCAGGGTTCCTCCACTTTCTACCTACGTGACCTTGAGTAATTTACCCTCCCCAAGCCCTATTTCCTCATCTATAAAAGAGGGATAATCCTGTTTGCCTTGTGATCATTGTGGGAGCTAAGTGTGAGAATGAAGGTCAGGGGTCCAGAAAAGTGCCTGCGAGGGGTAGGCACTCCACACAGACAAGCTCTTCTTTTTAGCAGGTGTGCTGTCCCTATTGCAGGGGGTAAGGATCTAATGTTCAATTTGCACAGTGCTGTGACATCTCTCAAAGCCTCCTCCTATCTCATCTCATTTAACCCATTCTCCCAGTAGCTTTGAAGTTTGCCAGGCAGGTGGTGGTCTCCCGAAGTAAAAATAAAGAAGTAGGTGCAGAAAGGTTGAATGAATTGGAAGGATCAGACAGCTAGTTAACAGTAAAAACAAAACTAGAAGACAGTATTTTTACTTACAAGCTTCAACTAAGACACTTGTTCCAAAACTACCACATTTTCTTTTTTAAAAATAGCTCTCACCGGGGCGGTACCTGTGGCTAAAGGAGTAGGACGCGGGCCCCATATGCTGAGGGTGGCGGGTTCAAGTCCGGCCCCGGCCAAAACTGCAAAAAAAAAAAAAAGAAATAGCTCTCACCTTATAGTTTTCAATTAATACTAATATTTTCTCACTGTGTTACCTTGCAGCCCTATTTTTTTTCCTCCAAACACAAATCATGCACACATACACTCAAAACTTTCCCTGCACCAAAAGTGAATTTGTTAATGTTTAGCCTCATTCAATCTTTTGTAACTATCCTCTAGATAGCCCCACCTAGATCTAAAATACCCCCTTTTGCCCTTTGTTGCTTTTTGCCACAAAAGGGGCCCTTACCCCTCTTTGTTCCACTTGACCTGAGCACCTTAGGGCAGCTCCTTTCCAAAAGAGCCATTTCTTTTTTTTTTTTTTTTAAATATATGTATTTTATTGTTCTTCATTACATTATTTCCCCCCGCCCCACCCCTCCGTGGTAAGACAGAATTGATTTACAGAAAAGAATACAGAAAACACCAAAGCTCCTGGTAGGGGGAGAGATTTCAAGTGTGCCTTAGTATTCTTAAAGAATGTTAG
>CAUYRH010063273.1:0-37189 GCA_963574655.1 Perodicticus potto | reverse complement strand
AAAAAATGGCCAGGCATTGTGGCGGGCGCCTGTGGTCCCAGCTACTTGGGAGGCAGAGGCAGGAGACTCGCTTGAGCCCAGGAATTGGAGGTTGCTGTGAGCTGCGATGCTACAGCACTCTATCCAGGATGACAGCTCGAGGCTCTGTCTCAAAAAAAAAAACAACAAACAAACAAACAAATATTTCACCTGGCCAGTGGAAAGATTTAGGCTAATTGTCTCCCAGGTCAGGGACATTAGCCAGAGGCCAGAATTCATAGTGTTTCAGTACCAGGTGACACCAACTCCATTGACAAGCCAGAGGCAGTCCATAAAGAAATAGCCAAGGCCTGCTCTGGACTCTATCCCAACTGGACCTGTGACACTGGCCATATTCCTTCCTCCTGGCCTCTGGCTAAAGTCCACAGGTGGCATTCACAGGAGGTACTGAGCTGGTCACCAAAGACTAAACATCTGGGCTTAAGCTGAGCAGATGATGAGCAACTGACTTTGCATATTACTATCAGAGGCTCTGCCCCACCACCACCCCACCACGACCCCCACCCCTCGTAGTCCCAGCCCCTGGGAAGATCTCAGAGCTAGAGCTGGTCCCTCACTGGCTCCTGCCCAGGGGGCCTTTCAGGTTCTTGCTAGGACCTCAGTGTTATAGAGCCTCTGGCATTTAGGGAACTCCCAGGCTTCTCTAAGTCTGGCCAATGCTAAATGATAGGAGAACCTCCAGACTCCAGGTCTGAGCTTCTTCCTCGTCTGCGTTCTCACTGCCACCCTCCTGTGTGTCCATCTAAATATGGCCCTCAGGAGACTGAATAGACAGCCCTCCTTTTCCCTTTGTGCAGGACACTGGGACCTCAGCTGGCTTTGGAGACAAGAGAGGCCAGGCTGCTGGCCCCTTTCAAAAAATCATCTGGGATTCAGATGAGGCTCCTTCCTCTTGTCCCAAGTTTGTGATATTTTTTTCTGAAGCTGCTCAGAGAGATGGACTTAGGAGCAGGCATCTCAGGCCTGCCTGGCATAGGGGGTGGCCCTTCCCTGAGTCTCCCCAAGCAGCACACCTCACCCTGCACACATTCGCTGGCTTATTCTCTCCCACGCTCAACTCAGTCATACCGCTCATACCCATTGTGTGTGCACACTTATGCTTGACACTCACATTAATGCCCACACTTGCACATCCACAAACACCCTCTCTCACCTACTAAGGTGTATGCCTTGGTCCACACGTGCCCTCACATGTGGCACACCCAGTTCACACCTGTTCCTACACACACACATTCCTTTTCCCAATGATATACCCTCTCATGTACATGCAGGGTACATAGCAGCTTGCTTGTGTGCCCCCCATGTGTACACATTTGCTCTGGGTACATGTCCACTTTACCAGTATGCTCGATTGGCCCTCTGAAGTGCTTCAGTCCTACCTCCAGAGACAGCCTTGGAGTAGATGCTGAAGAAGGCCTTGGACTTGATGACCACGTGGAACTTGCTTTCCTGATTTATAGCTGCTGGCTGGTTAATCTTCTAGGATGGGCAGGAGAGAAGGGCACCATGAAGCCCTGGGGACATGGGAGGCACTGGGACCTCCAGGGCTGCTGAGGGTCTGACCTATGGGTTTTTCTGTGTTGCAGTCCTCCCGAGAGCAGGACGACAGCAGCAGCGAGTCCAGTGACTTCCAACTGGACAGCCCCAGCTCCCTCGGGGTCCTGGATGAGAGCCTCACCGACCTCCAAGCAGAAGACAGGCCCCTGGTTTTCTTTGACCTCAAGATTGACAATGAAAGTGGGTTCTGTTAGGGCACCTCCATTCTTTTCTAGTTTAGTCCGAGCCACCAAAAGAGTGCAGGCAGAGCCATCTTTGAGGCCCAGAGAGTCCCAAGCTCTGGTCGTTGATACACTTGGGAGCCCAGCCGTACTTGGGTCCCAGGAGCTTACCTGGGCTCCCAGGTTTGTCACTTGGTGGTTTGACTTGACCAGTGCCTGGAGTGTGGCGGGGTTGGGGGGGAAGCAGATGTCTCCACAAGTTTACCTCTGAGCAGTTCTTCTCATAGACAAAGAGCCTTGGGAACACGAGACAGAAACACAACATGTGAGCCCATTGCTATAAGACCAGTAATCTTAGCAAGGCCTTTGTTTGCACCAGGCACATTTCTAAGTACAGGACCCATCTCACAGGGGTGCTCAGGGCTGCCAACAGAGCCAAGGTCACAGAGATATTACTCTTCGTCTTGGAAGCCCTTGACTCCCTCGAGTATTTGTCCTGGCCCTGCAGCATGGACTCAGCATGGGGCTAGCCCAGCCAGATAGAGGGAACAAGTGTTTTGTAATACAGGAAAGTCACTTGCAGACCTCAGCAGGAGGCTCTGGGCCTCGCTTTGAGTACAATAATAGACTGGGCAAGCCTGCTATGTGTATCCCAGGTCTCTGACAGGCTGGGACCCTTAGCTCTGTGACCAAGGGGCATGGAGTAGTGGAGAAGGTAGAAGGGTCTGGGATCTCTGGGGTAGTGGGCAGAGCTATAGAAGACAGGAGAGACCTGGACCCAAGGGGTTTGGCAAACTCTGAGCCAGTGGTGGGGTCTGGAGAGCTGGCTCATAGGCAGGTGAACAAAGTGTCTGGGGGCAGTCCTTTCCCATCTGACCCATCCCATCAGAGCCAAGGGTTGAGCTGCGTTGGGAGGCTGGTGTTTGACTCTTGCCAGCACACCCCTTGGTGGAATCTCTAGGTGGTAGGTCAGCAGCCCGGGAGGTCCCAGCGCCTCCCATGCCCCCAGGGCCTCACGGTGCCCTTCTCTCCTGCCCAGCCCAGAAGATTAGCCAGCTGGCAGCTGTAAATCAGGAAAGCAAGTTCCGTGTGGTCATCGAGCCCAAGGCTGCCTACACCATCTACTCCAAGGCTGTCTCCCTGGAGGTGGGGCTGAAGCACTTCATCAACTTCCTGAGTTCCATGCACCGCCCCATCCTGGTCTGCTATAAGCTGTGGGGGCCTGACCTCCTGAACTTCTTCTGGGCCCTGGAGGACATTAACAAGCTGTGGGAATTCCAGGAGGCCATCTCGGGCTTCCTGGCTGCCCGGCTCCTCATCCGGAGGTGCGTGCCTGGGGCCAGCAGCTTCAAACTCAAAAGCCTGGCCAAGACCTACCTGGCACGAAACATGAGCAAGCACAGTGCCATGGCCACCGTGCTGGCCATGCGTGACCTGTGCCGCCTCCTCGATGTCTCCCCGGGGCCCCAGCTAGCCCAGCATGTCTACCCCTTTGGTACCCTGCAGTGCTTCGTGTCCCTGCACCCACTGGTGCAGGCGACCATGCTGACCTGGGCCGAGGCCCGCCTGCTGGCCCTCAACAGTGTCAGCTTCCTGGAGCTGCTGCGTGCCTACCGCCGGGACCGGCAGGCTGGCCTGAAGAAGTACAGCTGCTACCTGAACCTACAGTCCACAGTGTCACACCCAGACCAGCCTGCTTTCAGGCTGCAGGCGCTCAGCAGCTATTTTGAAAGCCTACTGTAGGGCCTGGCCTTGGCATGGGAGGAAGATGTCTATTCTCTCACTGGCCACAGCTTGGCAGGCAGGACCTTCCAGTGGACCTGAGAGGAAGGGATGACTGGCGTGGGGTCTCTGGTGGGCAGAGAAGGGTGGGGTTTCCCTGAGCCAGGCCCTACTATCATAGCATTCCCAGGTCATTGTACCCAGCACTCAGTTGTTATTTGGTTCAGAATCAGTTCCTTTTCTCTGGGATCAAATTCCCCTTCTCTAAAAGTCCTACAGAGGCTGGGTGCGGTGGCTCACACCTATAATCCTAGCACTCTGGGATGCTGAGGGGGTGGGTTTCCTGAGCTTAGGAGTTCAAGACCAGCCTGCGCAAGAGTGAGATCCTATCTCTAAAAATAGCTGGGCATTGTGGCAGATGCCTGTAATCCCAGCTACTTGGAAGGCTGAGGCAAGAGGATTGCTTGAGCCCAAGAGTTTGAGGTTGCTGTGAGCTATGACTCCATGAGACTGTCTCAAAAAAAAAATCGTACAGAGAAAGCTCCAAGTACAAGCCCCACCACCCTAAGGGAAAACCAGGTGCTAGGGCCCTCCCCCAGGAACCAGAACCAGGGCAGTCCTGAATGAGGAGGGAATAACCTCTGGGCTCTCTAAGTGGCCCCAATCTTGCCCCGGGCCACCTGCCTGCCACCACCGTGGGTCCTTACAGCTCCTCCCAGACTCCAGCCACTGCCCCAGGGCACTTGCCAACAACTCCCACGGATAGCCCACAGGTACCCAAAGTGCCTTTCAAACCAAACTGCCCATCCTGAGTTTGGGTTCTCTCAGCCTCCGCCTACTGAAGGCCCACTCTTTTCACTTCCTCTGTCATTCTAAATGGGCTTCCCATCATCAAAGATGGACACTTGCTCCATGCATGAATCCACTTCCAAAGTCTGACTTTCAAAGCTTGTTTCTTTCCTTCTGGCCACACAAATGCCTTCACTTAGTGGTGGCTTTCTCTTTGGTCCTCAGGCCACTGGGACCCCTACCAGCATGGCCCTTTACTGTCCTCACCCTCAATCCCCCCAAGGAATGTTCAGGGAATATCTAGCACTACTCAGCTTGTAGTGCAGTGACCTGTAGCATTGGCATCCCTGAGAACTTCTTAAAAATGCAAAGCCATGGGCTATATCTTAGACCTCTGGAATCAGAACCTTTAGAGGGTGGACCCAGCAATCTGTGTTAACACAGCATTCAAAATGATGTGAATCATTTTGATTCTAATGCATATGCAAGTTTGAAAAGCACTGTCTAATAGACCACTTCTCTGAGAAGACCACCTTTCTCTCAGTGTGCAGCAGCAGAGAAGGTTCTGTCCCTGTTACCAACTGTGCGTATTGAGTGTGACCTAGGATAAGGCCCTTTCCTGAGGTCCAGTGTCCCTATCTGTAAAATGGGTTGATTGGGCTGCACAGTCTCAGAGCGGCCAGCCAGTTGTGCCATCCTAGGGTTTTAGGAATGGTCAACAGGCCTCTGAGGCACTGAACAAGAAACTTCTCATCTTTGAACCCTAGTTCCCATCCCACACCATTGGTCTCCAACCTTGGGGTTAAACCAGAGGTCAGAAAGAGGACACAAGCAGGTCAGGGCTGTCCTTCTGATTAGCAGAATCACTGTCCCCTCCTCCTCCCTCTCTTATCTGATACTGGGATGCTTCTCAGCCCAGGCCTCTATCCTTAAGGGCTGATGGCCTCAGCCTTCACATCAGTGAAATCTGTGTGCCTATGCCTCAGCCCCATCCAGGGGGTGCCTTGAAGATCCACTAAGGAATTCTATAGGAAGTTGTTCCCCCAGTGGGAGTACTGGTTCTAACAGTGAACTCAGATGCATTTAAAATAAGATTCTGGGGTGGCACCTGTGGCTCAGTGGGTAGGGCGCCAGCCCCATATATTGAGGGTGGTGAGTTCAAATTCCGCCCCAGCCAAACTCCAACAAAGAAATAGCTGGGTGTTGTGGCAGATGCCTGTAGTCCTAGCTACTCAGGAGGCTGAAGCAAGAAAATCTCCTAAGCCCAAGAGCTGGAGGTTGCTCTGAGCTATGATGCCATAGCACCCTACTGAGGAAGACAAAGTGAGACTGTCTCTAAAAAAAAATAAATAAATAGGGCGGTGCCTGTGGCTCAGCGAGTAGGGCGCTGGCCCCATATACCGAGGGTGGTGGGTTCAAACCCGCCCCGGCCAAACTGCATCAAAAAATAGCCGGGCGTTGTGGTGTGCGCCTGTAGTCCCAGCTACTCGGGAGGCTGAGGCAAGAGAATTGCCTAAGCCCAAGAGCTGGAGATTGCTATGAGCTGTGATTCCACAGCACTCTCCTGAGGGCGATAAAGTGAGACTCTGTCTCTACAAAAAAATAAATAAAAACAAAATAAGATTCTGTTTTCAGATTGTTAAAGCTAGTACTGGCTCTGAGAATCCTGTGGAAATAGGCTGATGGATGGAGGCCGAGAGCCCAGCCTGGCTGTGCTGATGGTCTCAGCAGCTGGCGGGGCGGCACTTTGGCAGCTCTTCATATCTTCCCCTCAGCCGACCCCTGGGCTGAGCAGCACTCACTGATTTCCATCATGCTAGTTTCAGATGTGGTTGAGGGGTACTCTGCCCCACTGCCACTGTCTCAGCCTTTAATAAAGATGTGACTCTTGGATGCCTGATGCTCCAATTGCAGACTGCTTGGCTCACTCCAGAGGGGCCATTGAGAAGCCTCTTGCCTGGAAAGGAGGGGACTTTTCCAGGTATGTGTGAGTGGGTGTTTGTCCAGTGCACCATGGCACACTACCGAGGGCGACATAGACTCTGTCTCAAAAAAAAAAAAAAAAAAAAAAATTATCTGCTAGGATTCAGGAACGAGGGACCATGTCTGGTGTAACTTTGCCACAGCCTTCTGCTTGATAATCTTGTATTCTTTTTCTTTCTTTCTTTCTTTCTTTTTTTTTTTGCAGTTTTTGGCCGGGGCCGGGTTTGAACCCGCCACCTCTGGTATATGGGGCCGGCACTCTACTCCTTTGAGCCACAGGCACCGCCCAATAATCTTGTATTCTTGTATGTGTCCCTACACCAACTGGTAAAACCCTAAAAAAACAGAGGTGTGAGTAAGCCCAGAACATTGGCAATGTGTGAGTAATATGTTGTCTTGGATGTCACAGATTAAACTTTATTAGTACTTGCAGGAATTCCCATGGCACAAGCATTACAGGAATTAGCACTCCCCCGGCCTGGGTAAGCAGCCAGTCAATGGGAATGGATCAGAGCCACCACACTTAACCCCACCTACCTGTCCCAGATGCCCACATTCCAGTCCTCGAGTTTAATCTCTCAGCTTGACTATTCAGTCAAAAGATATGTCCAAATTTGTCACTTGTGTTTTGGTTTTTTTTTTTGTAGAGTCTCACTTTTTGGCATCACACTACTCACAGCAACCTCTAACTCCTGGGGTTAGGTGATTCTCTTGCCTCAGCCTCCCAGGTAGCTGGGACTACAGGTGCCTGCCACAACGCCCAGCTATTGTTTTGTTGCAGTTAGGCCAGGGCTGGGTTTGAACCTACTACCCTTGGTATATGGAGCCAGCACCCTACCCACTGAGCCACAGGTGCTGCCCTTGTGTTTCATTTTTGAATTATATCTGAGGTTTTTACACATCGGTTAATACCGGCTTTCTGGGGGAGAGGTCAAGACAGTTTTAATCCTCAATTAGTAGCCCATGGCTGTGGTCTGGAACATTTAACTGTCTTTGGGATCCTTAAACTCTTGAGTGAGATGGGATAATGTGTATCATTTTTACTTCATGGGATCTTTGTGTGAACCAAGGAGAAAATGTTTGTGAAGACAGATTTTTAATGCACAGAGGGTACCAAAAAAGATACACATTTTAAGAAGGGAAAAGTCTTAAAAATTGTAATACTCAATACATATCGTTAACATTTTTTATCGTGTATATTTTATCTTGTTTATCTCTTGTAATTGCAGAAGTCAAACGTGACTTGATATTATAATTTTAATAGTTTTTTTACTTTCTTAAAATGTGAATTTTTTTGGCACCCTCTGTATAAAGAGACACACCAATTTAAGACCTTATTTCATACTCAACCAAGATAACAGTGCTACAGATTTATTAACTATGAATTATGGGAAAATACACGTCTTAGATCTTAGTTCAAAAAGTACATGGGCTTGTCTTCAGGGCAGTAAAGAACAAGATCTGGGACAAAGTAGACAGCCGTGCATGGAGGGTGTATGGAGGAGGGCCCTCCATCCTGGAAGACCGGGAAGCCCACCTTCGAGTGGCTGGGCAGTAGGTGGCGCTGTGCCCCCAACACACCCAGACGGGAGATTTCAGCCGCCCGGACCTGGGGCAGAGAACTGCTGAGAAGAGGGCTGAGGCAGCTCCATGTGTCCCTGCTCCAAAGGCTCCTCTGAGGTTCAAAGGCTTCCTCACACCCTCTGGGACAAGTCACTTAAAAATGCTTTGGTTCCCACCCTATCCTGGCTCTTCCACCTACACAACCCCCAGGCGCCTGCCCTGGAGCCTGGCACCGCTGTTCTCCCACCCTACACCCTCCCCTCATCCTGCTGCAGACTCAGTCGGAGGACGGCCCCCCACCCTGACACCTCTCCACGCCTCAGAGTCTAACCATCCCACCCCACCTCTCCCAGCCGACCTCTGGCTCCTGCTCTGACCTCAGCGTTGTCTCCATCCCACACGCCACGTGCCACCAGCTCCTACGCCTAGAGTAAGAGTGTCTTTTCTTCGTGCCTCACAATTAAGGAAACTCCACAACGAGGGCGTGGTCCCCGGGCGGAGGTGCACTAAATGTCAAGGCAGAGAGAAGGTGGCACACTGGGGACGCTGCCCGGCGCGGAGGGGAGCGAGCTAGGGGTGCTCCCAGGCTCTGCCGGCAGAGGGCGCTGCAGCTCCACTGGGCCTGGCGCGAGGTGCCTGCTCGCTCAGCAACGTGGGTGGACAACGGGGTTGCAGGGGGTTGGATTGGGCTCCGCAGATCACCCCTCAGCAAAACGCCATGCATACTTCCGGTATATGGGAGATAAGTCTGAGTAGGTGGCACATGGCCAAACATTTTTTTTTTTTTTTTTTTGAGACAGAGCCTCAAGCTGTCCCCCTGGATAGAGTGCTGTGGCATCACAGCTCACAGCAACCTCCAATTCCTGGGCTCAAGCTATTCTGCCTCCGCCTCCCAAGTAGCTGGGACTACAGGCACCCGCCACAACGCCCGGCTATTTTTTGTTGTTGTTGCTGCAGCCATCGTTGTTTGGCGGGCCCAGGCTGGATTCGAACCCTCCAGCTCAGGTATATGTGGCTGGCGCCTCCGCCGCTTGTGCCACAGGCGCCGAGCCGCAGAACATTTTTAATACGCTAAGCCTTTTCTATTTATTTAACATCGTTCTGAAACAGTATACCTAACCTATCAAAACTGTGATTTCTGGAATATCCTTACTCAGCATGATGGTAAAGTGGGATTCTCTAAAGATCCACTTAGGATAAATATTAAGTAACCACAAACTCAAAAGGGACACAGGTATAGCAAAACTGTGACTGTGGAAGTGATTGACCTAATTTGGGGAAATACTGGGTTACCAGTGGAGTCAATGTGTGATGGATGAGACTTAGAGCTAAGGTTAGGGCCTAGCTTAGAGCCAGGGTAAGTATGGGGCTGGTTCAGGAGTCTGGCTCAGAGTGTAAAGTCCAGGTAAGACCTGAGGTTAGGGTAGGCCGTGGGGTTAAGTCTGATGGACAGAGAGTCACATTTAGTGCTTAAGGAATGGGGTTAGGAATTGATTTAGGACGGAATTAGGAGTTCAGTTAGGAATGGAGTTAGTCGCCCTTCATGCTCCAGTTCTTTGAGACTTTGGTAACTGAAAAGTACATGAAACTGAACAGATGGGCAGGGGCTCCTGAGGAGGGTTCCCTAAGGAGGCAGTCTCTGTGCAGTCTGCCTACTCCCCAGGATCCTCTTCTAGAAGCACCTGGCACGGGCTCTGTCCCAGCTCACTGAACCCCAGTAGAACCAATGAAGGGACTGAAGGGTGGGCAAGAGTGAGAGCCACAATCAGGTGATCATGCTCCCACCTAACATGACAGAAAGATAACAGTGTGCTAGATACTGCTTAACCCTCACACTGGTTCTCAACCTTCCTAATGTCGTCACCCTTTAATCAAGTTCCTCATGTTGTGGTGATCCCCACACACGAGGGGTGGTGTCTCAGTTCCTAAGACCATCGGAAATATGTGTTTTCCAATGGTCTTAGGCGACCCCTGTGAAAGGGGAAAGGGTAATTCGACCCCCAAAGGGCTTGTGACCCACAGGTTGAGAACCACAGCTTCTAGCACGCGTAATCTCATTTAATCTTCCCAGCCACCCTCATCCTCCTTCTACAGATGAACACAGGGGAGCAGCAAGGCTGAGGACCTTGTCAAGGTCATTAAATTTGTATGGCAGAGTTGTGACTTGCCTGCAGGGAGCTGGTGTCTAGACTGGCACCATCTGTGGCCCATACTGCAGGGTGGGTTGCTGTGTTTTGGGGTTAGGCTTCCTCTATTGGTCTCTCCTTCCTGTGTCCTCCTGGTCTGTCAGTCTTAGGTGTTACGAAAGGCAGGACCCTGAGAGCTACCTCCCCATGCTTGAATTTATCCTATTTCTAATTTTTTTCCTTCAGATCAATGGTTCTCAATCTTTTTGTTTTTCATTATTTTCCCAAGGAGCCACTTTGGCAATTCTTCCCCTAGTTGAGCCTCCCCCCAGTGAAATTTTAATACCATTGATACACTGATTTTTTAGATACAAAATCATAACATCTGAAAATAGAGATCGTTTTACTTCTTCCTTACACAGACACTCTTATGGACTGTGGTCCTTTGATGGGTCAGAAACCACTGTAATAGCTAAGATAAGCTAGAATAAGAATAAGAATAGCTAGCTAAGTAGCTCTCTCCTCCCAATCCAGAACGAATTTTCCTCCCCTAGACAGTAATATAGCCTCTGTTGAGGATGCCCCAGTTGTAATGCAGGTAAGAAGTGGTCATGGAGGCCCAGCCCCTGTGTGTGTGGGGGTGGGGTGGAGATGGAGTGGGAGCGGGTCAGGCTGCAGGAAGAGGTAGGGAATGCAGGCAGGTTCTCTGAGGACATGCTCCCCAGTGGTGACTTTGGTCCTGGTTCTTGTCCCAAGCTGAGCCTGGGGCCTGGGGAAGGATGAGGCCAGCACTATCATTTATTTTTGTCTCTGAGTCCAAATGTCAATTCTAGACCCATTGGACCTGAGTAAAACAGATGCTTGTAGAGAAGGATCTAGAATTTTGACTGACTCCATACTAAAAAACAAAAACAAAGAAATCCTTAATCAATCAACCACCCAACCAACCAAAAACAAAACCCAGGAAGTTTAGAAATCTATCCACTTTTACCCAATGCATCTGCAGTGAAGTGAGGGGAAAATTCCTTCATTCTTGGCACAGGGAATTTCCTTAAATTCAGACCAGCTGCCTGGACTATGCCAAAGTCCGTTTATAAATATTACAAATATCCCAAACTTGATAGCCAATCAGATTACAAAAGCTAGCTAGCTAACCACAGACATTTTCCAAACATCTAGCCAGTCAGACAAGTATGGCAAGAGATATTATGAAATCCTGTGTTGTTTGTCTGATTGTCTAAACTGCGTTCCTTGCACAGACAGTACAACGGGCCTGGGGGTGGGATTTACTGAGAGTTGACTTTCCTTTGTAGTTCTACAGCCTTAAAGCCCTGGCTGACCCCAGGGGGAAACTATTGTACACTAAGTCAGACTAACCAAAAAGCAGAGAGTCTGGATCCATGGTGGTGCACAGCTTGGAGCAGAGAACTGTGTGTGTGCGAGAGACCTGGGTTCAAATCCCACTTTTGCTGTATGACCTTGGGCAAAGTGCTTAGCCTTTATAATCTAATAAGCAAATTGGCGATGTAATACATACTTTACAAAGTGTGAGGATTACATGACATAACATATACTATGTACAAAGTACTAAGTTTAGCAAATCAGCTACACAATTAAAAAAATGACACTATACATCCAGCACCCTAGAGAGGAAGGCATTGTGCTGACTCCCAGAATGCACTAGAACCACAGTCTCCTTCTCCCCCCCACCCCCTTCCTTTTCTCATCCCTCTCTCACTCTCCTCTGTCATGGTTCATTTAGGATCTAGGAAACCCTGCCCCCAACTTCTTCCCCTGGTGCTCTGTCCCCATCCCTCCAAGCCACCTCAACTGTCTCCTCTACCCCGACAGGGTCACCTGCCAGCTACAGGCTGGAGGGATTTATAGCACTTCCCTCCCTTCTTTTCTCCACCTGGCTACCAGACTGTGGCAGAGATGTGGGTTGGACAGAGGGGGCCATGTAAGAAGCAAATAAATACATCAAGTTTCCATCTGGGTCTGGAGATAAGGACACAGGGAGACAAGGCTGCAGCGTTCCTCATAGATGCTGCACTGCAGAGTTTATGCTTCCCAGCCTGATTCCTCTGGCTTCCCTGGGAGAGTCTGTTTGGGGCCTTTAAAGAGGCCATGGAAGAGGACTGCACCCAGAGGTTGCCCTTCCTGGGAGGCACTGCACAGAGGCACCCTCCTTCAGTTTGGGGTTTGGTAGGGACAGGCCTGAGGAGTGAAAATGTGACAGATGCCAGCCCAAAATGAGACAGGCAGGTAGGAGGGACGTTTAGCCCCACAGTGCAGGAGGAGGGGAAGCTGAGGCCAAGAAGGGAGAGAGATTTTTCCAAAGTCTCACAGAAAGTCAGTTGAAAAGTAGGTGGAGCCCCTAACCTCTGATTTCCTGCTCTGCATCCCCTTCATACTGAGTTTTGCTTGGCAGTCCCCAAGACATGGCCATTAGAACTGGTCTTGGGTACAGAATTACAGGTAACTCTGCAATGTGCCCAGATCCACTTCAGGTAGGGCTCTCCTCCCTCCAAATATCTGTCCCAGCCAGCTTCCCAGCTAGAGCTGCTCTCTCTATGGAGCCTGATTTGGACTCAAAATTGTGTTGCAGATAATTCAATTTCAAGGGCACGACCTCAGTCTCTCCCAGACATGGGCAAGGTTCTGGTTCTGGTGCCCATGAGCACTGGAGGGTGGCATGTGGGGTTAATATAGGAGACCTGAAGTAGGGGCACCTGTCCCACCCCAGAAATAGCTGTCCTCACCATTGACAAGGCCACATCATTGCAAGAATCTCAAGGCCTCCTGACTAGCAAACCCACCAATAGCCACCAACTCTGCACGCCCTTGACCCAGACTGCCTGGGAGGGGATCTCAGAGGAGTTACCTGCTGGGGGCATTTTCCAGCCTCACCTTCTCTGTGACCTCTCCTTTGGCCTCTGTCTCCCCTTCCCTCTAGTAAAGTGAAGGGATGAGGATAAGGGACATCCAGGCCTCTAGCTTTGATGCTCTGAGTCTGGCATCCTTTACAGGCTGTCATTGTAGCTCCCTGTCTGTCCTTCCTCTAGGGGGGTGCAGACTCATAGAGTCTTTCCAGGCTACTGGAGCCAACTGTCCACAGACACAGACAGGAAAATACCTGGAAGGGAAATCGAGGCTCTCCCAGGGGCAGCCTCTAGCGGCCTAGCCAATGTCTGATGCTGTGCATCTATGGAAGTCAAACTTCCTTGTTGGGAGCCAGGACAAACTCTGAGGTATCATTTTTGCATGAGAGTTGTCTGGGATCAGGCCAAGGCTGAAACTAGCTTGCTTGGCTTCTTCCTCTTCTTCTGCTTTCCCTTCTCCCTTACTGGTTTTTGCTAGGGCGTTTTCTTAACAACTTACATGCAAAACCTTGTTTCAGTTCAGCTTCTGAGAAATTCTTTCCAAAAACAGATGAAAAGAGCTAACTAAGAGATCCATGAGAGGAAATTCAGTTTTATTCCATCCTCCCAAGTGCCTTCCCTGTGCTGTTCTGGGGTTTGATGGGGGACAGTGGAGGGGAAGAACTTGGGAAGCCCTGCAGGAACTTTGAGTCTGGAGGATGGAGGGAGAAGAGGAGACACTGGGCCTTGCCTTCTTAGACTCTGCTGGGGGCTACACAAGGAGGAGGGTCTCTAAATGTGTGTTTATGGTGGCTTCTCTCCATGTCCTTTGATGGCACAGAGAATTGAGTGTCACAGAGCAGAGAGGATTGGCAGCCTTATTCTTCCTTGGTTGATGAAGCAGTCTCCTGAAATATTCAGCACCCAGATTGTAATCTCTAATAATATTAATTTCTATTACCTCTGAATCCTACTATGTGAAGGGCCTTTGGAAAGTGTTTGAAGCAGAAGGACATGCCCACAGAGCAATGCACAACAGTTTTGGTGAGAAGGATAGCTCCTAGGGCCCAGAGTGCTGATGGCCTCAAGAGATTAGGCTGGGGTGGGGTGCGGCAGCTCACTCCTGTAATCTTAGCACTCTGGAAGTTCATGAGTTCTAGACCAGCCTGAGCTAGAGCAAGACCCTCGCCTCTAAAAAAGCTGGGTGTTGTGGTGGGTGCCTATAATCCCAGCTACTCGGAGGCTGAGGCAAGAGACTCACTTGAGCATAGGGGTCTGAGGTTGCTGTGAGCTATGACGTCATGGAACTCTACCAGGAGTGACAAAGTGAGACTCTGTCTCAAAAACAAACAAACAAACAAAAAAAAACCCAAAGAGATTAGGCTGGTTGGAGTGTGATGGGAGAGATTAGGCTGGTTGGAGTGTGACTGCCAAGGGGCATGCAGAGGAGGGGACACAATGGTTCCAGACTTCCCAAGAACATCCTCCTGCAGGAAGCCCCATCAGATGGTAGCCTGCTCCCCAGAAACCCTAGCTCAACTTGAAAACTGGCTCCTTCTAAAACCACAGCAACCCCAAGAAACAGCATCTCAGAGATCAGCAGGCCTGGCAGGGCCCCAGGCACCTCTGGTTTGTTCTCTGGCATTGCACAGGTGGAAACTCAGAAGGACAGAAGGCGAGGAGTTGCTGGAAATCACACAGCAAGTTCTTGGAGCTGGAGCTCTGCCCTGCCTCCACATCCCTCCTAAGACTAAGGTAGAATGCTTCTTCCTGTTTCCCACCTTGACAGCAAAGTGCCTCTGTTCTCTGCTATGGGCCTGGGAGACATGTTCAAGATGTGAAGTCATGTAGGGACATCTTTGAGTTCATAAACATCTCCTGTTCATAAATATCCAACTAAAGACTGAAGCTTCCACTGCTCCCAAAATAGCTTTGGATTCCAGCACAGGCATTTCCAAGAACAGATTTTTATCCTTTCAAGAATTCCGTGAGAGAGCCGACTGCAGTGGTGCACGCCTCTAGGCCCAGCTACTTGGGAGGCTGAGGTGAGAGGATGAGAAAATCACTTGAGCCCAGGAGTTCAAGGCCAGCCTGGGCAACATAGCAAGAGCCATTCTCTTAAAAAGATTTTGTCTTTATAATTTAAGTAAATAGATAAATAAACAGTTCTGTGAAGAAAGAGGATCCTCTGGTTTGTATGGCTACCAAAGAGTCTCCTGAATGTGGTCACACACACTGCTCTGACCCTGACCCTGGTCACAGACTGTGGACATAGATTGGTATAATTTCCAGTTAAGGAAGTATCTAATATTGTTCATTATAATTATGGTCCCTCTCATTTCAATTCATTTGGACACAATATTAGGCTACTCTGAACATGCAAGGGTTGGGACCTTTCTACTTAAAGGGAACTTCTTGCTTGAGGTGAATGTCGAGATTGATTCCTCAATATCTATTTCCAGGCCAGATGATTACTCTAAGCCAATTAATAACCCCCTCCCCGCGTTTGTCCGTGGGTAGCCCTACAACAGTATGTCTAAAGACCCAAGGAAAGGCTGTGGCTTTGTAAGAGAGAATCTAGAGAGAGAAGGAGCGAGAGGGGTGGGGTCTTGGTGTGTGCCACACCTTTTGTGGGCAAAACACGATTGTAAGAGGGACTTTACCTAACAAATGCAATCAGTGTAACCTGGTTTCTTGTATCCTCAATGAATCCCCAACAACAGCAAATATTATATATATATATAAAGAGAGAATCTAGTCTTCCTATCCCATTAGGCTGTTAACAGTAAGGATATTACCTCGGCTACTGCTGAGGTCCTCCAGTGGCACCAGAGACCCAAGCCTTAGGCTGAAGCCCTGTTAAGGGCAGCAAAGGAGGGAGATGAAAGAACTTGGGCCTGCTGATGGCACTGAATCCACTGGCCCTGCTTCCTGCTTTGTGAGATGACACACTTAATAGTTTCCATCCTTTGACGTGGGAATCTCATTATGTGCAGATGGAAATATCATACATAATTCTCTGTGTCACCTTGTAAGTCCTTGCTAAGGAGGGGCTGGCTGCCTTAGGACCCTTCTGTGGGAGAACCAGTCCCTCCTGGGCTGGGGGAGGATTGCTAAGCCTGCTGCCCCTGGAATGCAAAAGTGTCATTCCCCAGCCAGGAGTTGCCCCTCTGCAGTGAAACAAGCACAGACTGAGATAATTACATGAGTTGCGGATGCAAGAGTGGTTGTTAATTTCAGTGGTAATAAAAGGCCTTGCCCACATGTTAAGCTAATTTCATGAAAGCACTGGGAGGAAGGTCATGGGTTGGATCCCAGATTCTTAATAATGTTGAGCTTCATTCGAACCATTCAGGAAATTCCTCCTGGGTGCCTCCAGCAAACTGCCACAGGTTGCTTCTTTTGTCTGAAATCAACAGTCTTCCTACAGGCAAATGTGGATTTTTGTTTTTCACTAGAAAATAATTAAAGTCACTTTGTCCAAGAAATACTTAAAATATTTAGTGTGGTTTTAATTAAAAACCTTTCACCAAGTCTACAGTTGCAGGGTTTTCTTCTCAAACAACCACACTGGTGACAGCCACAAGCCTCAGAGTGTAGGTTTAAATATCTGAAACTAGAAACCTTTACAAATACATAGTAACAATAGTCATTCTGATTGGTACAGGTATCTCCACACACCCATTTACACTTACAGGTATTTTAAGGTATCTGTACCTGTAAGTATAAGTGGGTATGTGGAGAGAAGTGGTGGAGAAAGGTCTGGGGCCCCAGCCAAGGTCTTCTCCCTGGGGAAAAGGTAGGACCCAAGCCTGTAGGGGTGTGGGCAGCAGAACATCATACTTGTGTTCAACTCTACAAGGCAATAATAATGACTAATTCCATTCAGCTGTTGTGGAAAAAAATTAGTTCATTTACTGAGCACTAAGTGCTAGGGTCTAAGTGCTTCACATACATTGACTTACTTAATCCTCCCAGTAATCAAAAAACAGGTACTATTTCATATGTACTTTTTTCTGGGCACCAGAGAGGTTAAGTAATTTGGCCAAGGTCACACAGCTAGTACCTGATGGAGTCAGATGCTAGAATCTGTTCTCCTAATCACTACATAGAGTGCAGGAGGAGGAGGAGATGTGGAAGTCAGGGGAGGATAAGCAGGGCCCGGCTCCCCTGAATAGTGATCCTTTGGCTGGAAATTGGAAAAGAAAAACAGCTTCTTGGGGGTGGGAGATTGGGGAAATGTGTGTGTGTGTGTGTGTGTGTGTGTGTGTGTGTGTATGCATACATGTGCTTCTTCAGCTGCAGAAGCTGAAAAGTGGGAGGCAGGGAGTGTTCAAGAGCTTCTGGCTGCAGGGCAGCTGTAGGGAAGGTATTTGGAGCAGGCCGTTATGCTGAGCATGTTTGATGCCCGTCTTTCTTGTTCTCAGAAGCTCTTTTCGCATCCCTAGATAAGTCCATTAAATCATCCACGTGTCATATTAAAAAACAACTCTGAATGCAGTTGCAACTGAATTGTGTGCACAATGTTTCATGTCCTAAACATTCAATTAAACTTATTATTTCAAATTTTTCCATTTTCTTCGCCCCTCTTAGCACCAAAAGATTGTCTCTTTCAGATCTCAGACGTTTTATAAGCCCCAGAGGAGCTCCTGTTGCTCCAAGGAGGGTGGGGAGATGTTCAGGAAGCTTTCGTCCTGGCAGCTCTCATTGGTTAGTGGCTCCAGGAGAACTAGGGGGTGCCCTGGGAAGCTGGAAACCCTATGGGACGCGAGGCAGGGACCGCACCCGAGGTGGAGAGGGGAGGTTGCAGATTCCTGGGACGTAGGCTGGGTTGGCACCGCAAGGAAAGCCCGCCTGGCCTTGGTTAAGCGCGACCACTGGAACACTGCGTCGGGGTACTGAAGAACCCCGGCAGCGCCTCCGCTGCAGCCCTCCAGGCCCAGCACCCTCCGCCATTGCCCCGCCTCTGCGCCCGGCGGGCGCTGTCCAGCAGGGGGCGCGCGCGGACCAGGCCTGGGCCCCAGACACGAACCAGTAGAGCTGGGGGAGCAAGTTCCCGGATCCTGCGGGTTTCAACCCTCCCCACGCTCTGGGTCCGTACTGTTGAATTTAGAGGTCTATCCAAAAAGCGGCTAGGGGCGCCAGCTCTCTCGCCTGGGTCTGTCTGGGGTCGGCACCTCACCCTGGTGAAAAGCCTCAGTCCGGATTCGGCAGACTCTCTGAATCTGGGGCCCTCAGCGCTGGCGGCTTGGAGTCTGGTTTCCTTCCTCTCCCGGACCCCTTCTTCCAGCCACCTGATTAGGTGCCTGTTTCTTTAAAGATCAAAGATGTGGGCGGCGGGGGTGGTATCTTCGCTCCGGGTTCCCCAGCCCTCAAGTAATTGTATCATTATTAACATTATAAACCTTTAAGCCAGCTTCTGTGCTCTGGTGGCTCCGGACGAGGTGCGCGCTGCGCTGTCTTCTAGCTGCTGAACCAGAAGTCGCGCCTCCCACCTCCGCGGACTCTGCCCCGGGTGCCTCGGGCTCCAGCCGTGCCGAGGCGGGCACCGAGCTCTCCAGGGTCGAAAGCGGGGGTAAGGGACGTCTTTCCCACAGGTTAGGGTCGGGGAACAAAAGCGTTGGATAGACAGCCGGAGCCGCAGGGGTCAGCGCCCGCACTGGGGTGGCCACCGCACTCTTGGCTGTCCTCCTCCAGGTTCCTGGAGCCCTATCTCCTGGCCGAGTCCCGAGCTTCTGTAACGCTGACAAGAAAGCAAGGAAAAGGGGGTTTTCTTGGTCCGCGAGCCCGAAGGGTTACGGAGTCTCTTGTGCAGTCCTGGGAAACTCTGGGCAGGCAGCTAGCGGCGAGCCCATTCTCCCTAACACTCCCTGGACTCTATCCTCTGGTTCCTTGTCCCTTCCCAGTTGTCTCCTCCTCCACCACCACGTTCCAGCCGAATGCAGAAAAAACTAGAAAAGAGGTGAAAACGGAGGGGAGAGCAAACAAACCTTGAGTCTCTACGCCCGAACTTCCCTTTCTGTCTCCATGCTTGGTGCTCCTCCCTCAGCCCGAAAAGTCTCTAGACCCGCTATCAAAGACCCCACTGTCTATGGCACGCGACTGAGCCCCCAGTTCCTCGGATCCCTCTTCCCTGGGCAAGGCTCCCAGGACCGCCCTTCAGGGTCTCCCAGATGCAGACAGCATGCCCAGGACGACCCCCACCCTTTGCTCCGTAGACAAAGAAGGCCAAGCCAGTTCGGCCGCCTGAGTCGTCCCAGGGCCCAACAAGGCCTCCAAACCTCAGGGAGTGAGTCTGGGCTCTGGACTTGCTCCCAGTTGTCCCACGCAGGGTTCCTGGGGGAATGGGTCACAGTGCTCTCACCCTACGGCCCTTCTTGAAGCCACTTGCTCCCGGGGCCGCCCTCCTCAAAGGTGGGCTGGGGACGATCCCAGATACAAGCAGGCGGAGTGAAGTTCTGTGTTCTGAACTCGGCTGAGCAAGATGCACCGGGCCTCCTGTAGCGGCAGCAGGGGTAAGACAGAGGGAGGGACGCGGCGTGTCTGTGCACCAGTCTGTTCATATTTAATTTACAAAGAATCCTCGGAACCTCGGGCCGGGTGGTCTCTTTAGATGCTGCCTCCCAGCCAGTCTCTCTTCCCCACCCCCTTCCCAGCTCATTAAAATGCTCAACACTGAAATGGGGGTATTGATCTCCGCAGAGCCCCAAACTCCAGCCATCGATCCGCCCTGAGCGATCCCCACGGCCTGGGGTAAGAGGTGGGGGAACACGTGCACTCAGTGAGCTCAGTGTCTACGGAAAGGACAGGGGTGGGGGTGGGGCTGGGGCTCTATGTGTCTCCTTGAGCCCTTACGTCTTTTCGGGCTCTGGTCTGCAGCTCTGTCTCCAGGGCTGCGGTAAGCATTGCCGGGAATGGGGGGCGGAAATGGGGGGTTTTAGCTAAATGCCTCGACATCCCCCCGCCTCCGCCCCCTTGTCACTAAAAGAAATGTCGGGGTTTCGTCAGAGATAGGGAGCGCGAGAGTCGCGAGCAGCGAGTCTGCTGAGGCCGGCTGTTGTGTGAGGGTGTGAGACGGCGGGGCGGTGGCGGGCCACCGCGTCTTTGACGGATAGTGTGTGTGTGTGTGTGTGTGTGTGTGTGTGTGTGTGTGTGTTTAAGAGACTGTAAAGATGCCGGGTGGAGGGAAGAAATGCTTTGGCCATAAGGCCCAGCTCACTGTGCTCAAGAGGAGCAGACGTTTGAAATCATCCCTGTCTGTGCCACTGTCTGCTGCAGCGTCGGTGGCCCATTCGCCTGGAGGTGGCAAGACTGGAGAATGAGGTGCTTGGGCGCGCTCAGACTAGCTTCCCCCTGTCCCACCCCATCCCGCTGTGCGCACAGGCCAGAGCTTTGCGCAGTGGGCTTCTGACGTTGGTTTAGCCACAAAAGAGACATAAAGAGTTCCAGCGTAAAAGACTGGGCAGGGGCCCGATGGGTTGTGGAGGGGGGACGTCCCTTTCCCCCACGCCCTTCAGGGCCGCGGGTTCTCGCCTCCGGGTTAGAGTGAGGGGCGCGGGGGAGAACTGGGTTTGTATCAGCCCAGATCAGGCAAAAATGGCAGGGAGGGAGAGGCGCTCTGCTAACACTATCAATTATGCATCATGTTGAACGTGGCTTGGGGAGGAGGAGGCTAGCAGGGGGGTGCGGGAGGGAAGGGTCCGCGCGAGCCGGCTGCGCGCAGCACCGGCGGGTCCCTCTCCAGTTCTGTCTGCGCCACCGCCGGCATTTGCAAAAAGAGTTTAAAGGCAAAGACACGCCTCCCCACCCCACCCCAGCTGCGCGCTTTTCCTTCCCCCAAATTCCTCAAAGATGGTTTGTCTCACGTGTTGTGGGGCGGAAAAGCGACTCGCATTCAATTAGCAGTGAAGCTCACGGGCGCTGGCGGGACGGGCGTGTGAGGGTGAGTGTGCATCAATGTGTGTGTATGCGAGAGAGGTAGGACGGTGAGTGTCCCAGGTGAAGGGGGGCCTGTGAAAATGCGTGTAAAGGTAGCGAGAGCACAGGACAGCGATTATTACAGGACGCTAGATAATTCGAACGTGCGAGGGTCGCCTGTTTTTAGGTTGTGAGGGTCTCTCTGTGTGTGAATGTGTTTGAACATGGGGAGCAGTGTGATGTAGGATACTGACGATGTCCGCGGGTGTGTAAATGTGGGGGGAGATGGGTTAAGGGGAGGCAGTGGGATAGGAAGAGCTAAGCCAAGAACAGTGGGTGTGTGACGGAGGTGTCTTGACCTCAGGGAGGGTCTCTATGTCTTTAACAAATGTACAAGATGCGGAAAGTGGGAGAGGCTGTGCGCGTCCCCGCCAAGCCTGAGAGCGCGCAAGGACGCTCTCCAACCTGCATCCAGAGAGGTGAGGGCAGATGATGTGGGGAATGAACGCCAAAGGAAAAACTGAAGTGAGACTTCTGGACAGGGAGTCCCTGAACTCACCTGTTCTTTTCTCTGCCCCTCCCAAGTCTTCCCTACCGCCTCAGCAACAGATGCTGGAAGCTTCCTTGGACTGTGGTCCCTGCTCCTCCACACCTCTGGACAAGGGGTTGCAGCCAGAGGGCAGTGTACTGGGAGTCAGCGAACAGCAGGTGAGCCCCACAACCTGGATGCTGGTGGGGGTAGGTCCAGCCTAGGGCGCCAGACCCTGAGGATGCCATCTGGGAGGGACCAGGAGGGAGGATTCCTCTCACTGGAGGCAGAGTGGGGGAAGCCGATTCCCTAAAACAAAGTGTAGGAGGGGCTCTGCCGACACCCGGGTGGGCACCCTGGGTGGGGGTGGGGAGTCTGTGGAAGTGTGTTTGTGTGTCTGGGGATAAGGATTTAAGGGGGGCCCTCAAGCTTCCTGGAGCTATGGAAAAAGACATAGAATCTTGAATCTTCTCCAGCTTCATTAGCTAGCAGCAACTCCCTTAACCTTTTGGCTAGGGGCTCCTCTGTCCCTCCACCCTCTGCAGGGAAGCGTTAGTAACAGTTGCTTGCATGCACCTGGTGGAGATGTGGAGGAGGCTCCCTCTTTGTACTGAAGGCTAGCCCAGAGCCTAGGGCAGGTGACTCAAGCGACAGCCAGAGAATGGCATGGAATTTGGCTTCCCCACATCCCACGACTCAAGCCACATTGGCAAGTTCTTGGTATTATTTATCCCCTAAGGTTTCAGTCCCAGTGAAGGGCTGTGTACAGGCACAAGTGCTCTCCTGTGTTCCTGTGTGTGGATTACTTTGTGGGAGAAGTTGTGTCCTTGTGTCTTTCAGTTCTCACAATGGCTAGAAAAGCTCTTTGTGCCCTGGTAGAAAACACTTTACAAATGCTGGGTTCAGTTGAGAGAACAAAGAGGTCTTCAGGGTATATTGTATCCTGTATGTGTGGGGGGCTAAGTGTGTGTCAATAAATATGTTGTGAACCCTGAATAAAGCATCAAGTCCTCTAAACCCAGGCAGAAGTTCGCAATTTGATGGCAAAGCCCCAGCATTTGTTTGTATTGTTGTGTGCCTGCATGGGCATGTGTGTGAGTGCTGGGCCTGGGACAAAGGGCTCCAAGGAGGACAGCCAGTCGTGGACAAAAATATCCATTCTGTGTATCTTTTAACCGGGTTAAACGAGGGCTTGGAAACAGAGAGGGGTACAGTGCAGAGCCTACTTGTAGACCAGTGAACAGTGGAGTCTACGGAGTGGCCAGCTCCAGGGTGACAAGATAAGTAGGGAAAAGAGCAATGTGCTGGGATCCTGGAAAAGAAAGTCAGCAGCTTGAGAGGGAGCATCCGTTGAACTTCGAGACTTTTAATGACCTCCCAAGAGAGGATCCTGGGCAGAAAGGAGATTACTGGGCACAGAGGAGCCCTGGGACCTGTGCTAGGCAGGTTTGGGGACACAGAGCATGGTAGAGGAGAAATGCAGGGGCTCAGTGAGTCATCTTCTCCCCTCTTTCCCCGGCTTACTTCTGCAGGAGCCGCGATGGCGCCCCTTCGGGCCCTGTGGTTGGCCTGGGCAGTGCTAAGAATGGCTGGAGCGTGCCCCGAGCCATGCGCCTGCGTGGACAAGTACGCTCACCAGTTCGCCGACTGTGCGTACAAGGAGTTGCGCGAGGTGCCCGAAGGACTGCCAGCCAATGTGACCACGCTTAGCCTGTCGGCCAACAAGATCACTGTTCTGCGGCGCGGGGCCTTCACCGACGTCACGCAGGTCACATCACTTTGGCTGGCGCATAATGAAGTGCGCACCGTGGAGCCAGGTGCACTGGCTGTGCTAAGCCAGCTTAAGAACCTGGACCTAAGCCACAACCTCATATCCAGCTTCCCGTGGAGCGACCTGCGTAACCTGAGCGCGCTGCAGCTGCTCAAAATGAACCACAACCGCCTGGGCTCCCTGCCCCGGGACGCACTGGGTGCGCTGCCGGACCTGCGCTCCCTGCGCATCAACAACAACCGGCTGCGTACGCTGGAGCCAGGCACCTTCGACGCGCTAAGCGCGCTGTCACACCTGCAACTCTATCACAATCCCTTCCACTGTGGATGCGGCCTTGTGTGGCTGCAGGCTTGGGCAGCGAGCACCCGGGTGTCCTTACCTGAACCGGACTCCATTGCTTGTGCCTCGCCTCCCGCGCTGCAGGGGGTTCCTGTGCACCGCCTGCCCGCCCTGCCCTGTGTGCCGCCTACCGTGCGTCTGAGTGGGGAGCCTCAACCCGACACACCGGGCACCCCACTGCGCGCGGGCTTGGCATTCATTTTACACTGCTTAGCCGACGGCCACCCCACTCCCCGCTTGCAATGGCAACTTCAGATTCCGGGTGGCACTGTAGTCTTGCAGCCGCCAGTCGAGAACGGGGAGGACGATGGGGACCGGGCAGAGGAGGAGGGAGAAGGAGATGGGGGCGTGTCAACGCAGACCGAGTCTCCCACCCCGACTCCGGCACCAGTTTGGCCCGCGCCCCCAGCCACCCCCCGCTTCTTGGCCCTGACAAATGGCTCCCTGTTGGTGCCGGTCTTAAGTGCCAAGGAGGCAGGCGTCTACACATGCCGTGCATACAACGAGCTGGGCGCCAACTCTACATCAGTACGCGTGGCGGTGGTGGCAGCTGGGCCTCCAAAACACGCTCCAGGAGCTGGGGGAGAACCCGATGGGCAGGTCCCGACCTCTGAGCGCAAGTCCACAGCCAAGGGCAGAGGCAACAGCGTCCTGCCCTCCAAACCCGAGGGCAAAATCAAAGGTCAAGGTCTGGCCAGGGTTAGCGTACTTGCGGAGCCGGAAGCGGAGACCGAAGAGGAGGTAGGTGAGGGAGAAGAGGCTGAAGACCAGACCCCTGTGGATCGGGTGGAGAAGCAGCACTGTGGTCACGGGGACCCCTCTCAGTACGTGTCTAACCACGCGTTCAATCAGAGCGCAGAGCTCAAGCCTCACGTCTTCGAGCTGGGTGTCATCGCGCTGGACGTGGCGGAGCGCGAGGCACGGGTGCAGCTGACACCACTAGCTTCGCGTTGGGGCCCTGGACCCGGCGGGGCTGGGAGAGCTGGGCGGCCTGGGCGGCGGCCCCTGCGCCTTCTCTACCTGTGTCCAGCGGGGGGCGGGGCGGCAGTGCAGTGGTCGCGGGTGGAGGAAGGCGTCAACGCCTACTGGTTCCGAGGCCTGCGGCCTGGCACCAACTACTCCGTATGCCTGGCTCTGGCGGGCGAGGCCTGCCACGTGCAAGTGGTGTTTGCCACAAAGAAGGAGCTGCCCTCGCTGCTGGTCATCGTGGCGGTGAGCGTATTCCTCCTGGTGCTGGCCACAGTGCCACTGCTGGGTGCCGCCTGCTGCCATCTGCTGGCCAAACACCCGGGCAAGCCCTACCGTCTAATCTTGCGGCCACAGGCCCCCGACCCTATGGAGAAGCGCATCGCCGCCGACTTCGACCCGCGTGCCTCGTACCTCGAATCGGAGAAAAGCTACCAGGCAGGCGGCGAGGCAGGCGGCGAGGAGCCAGAGGAGGCCCCGGGGGAGAGCCCTGACGAAGATGCGGAGCAGGGGGACCCAAGTGGAGGCCTGCAGAGGGAGGAGAGCTTGACAGCCTGCTCACTGGTGGAGTCCCAGTCCAAGACCAACCAAGAGGAGTTCGAGGCCGGCTCCGAGTACAGCGATCGGCTGCCCCTGGGCGCTGAAGCAGTCAACATAGCCCAGGAGATTAACGGCAACTACAGGCAGACGGCTGGCTGAACCTCGGGTCCCCCCGGCCCGCCTATTCCCAACCCCCACCTTGGGTGCCTGGGAGCAGAAGCTTAGGGCTGACAGGACTTATACCCCCGCCCCGACCTTCACTTACTCCACCCCTTTACCGCCCCCCCCCCACTTCTCCACTGGGGACTTCTAGTAAGGAGTGGTCGATTTTAACAGTCCTCCCCCCCTCCAGCAGTGCCCCTCCCCCACCGTATAGGACACAACCTGCTAACAAGGAAGCAAGATCTACGCCCCTCGTTTCCTGGCGATTATCTGCGTAAACCGCAGCATTGCCCTCCCCTGGGCTCTGGAACCAGAGGAAACGCGCGAAGACGTTGGAAACCTCTGATGATAACGCTGTGGCTCCTGGGCCTCCGGGGACCGCCGGTAGATGTCCTGAGATGGAGCTCTGTGGGGTCCCGCCTTGACCCCCCTAATCTGCTCTTCAGGATTGTATGTCGCAGAAGCCGGGATTCACAGCAACCCCTAGTTTTTAGTTACAAAGGCCTCCTCCCGACGGGAAACCAAATCCTTCTGTCCCCACCCCACCCCACCCTGCTTCCGTGCAGTTGGGGCTGCGCCGGGTGTCTGGGGCACCTTTCAGCTCCGCGCTCAGATTTACGTATTTTCGTTGTTTTCAAAGACAGCGGCGTTCTGGACCTGGTGCTAACCTCCTCCGCAGCCTGTGGGAAGACTGCGGAGGTGCGTGTCGGAGGCGGCGGAGGGAGCCTATTTTCTCTCGTCTCTCCCCTAACTCGAAGCGCCGCAGGGCCCCGCGTCCCTTTTCTGCCCGGGCGCCGGCTTGGCCCCGGGCCATTCTCGCGGTCCGTGTGTTAGGACTCCGGGAGATCTGCCGGCTCCCCAGCGCGGCTCCGCCGGGCCAGACCCAAGCCGGGAAGCGCCGGGAGCGTAGGGAGCTGCGGGCCGCGTCTCTCCCGGGGGCTGGCGCCCCGGTGTGCACGGAGCCCGGCGGGACTGAGCGGTGGGGTCCGGCCGGGGCTCGGCCGCCCGCCCCCCTCCGCGAGAACGGCGTTTGCCCGGCGTGTAGTCCTAGACAAGCGTACTGTGTAGGAGAAGTCTGTGTTCTGTAAAGTGTGACCGTGTAGTGCAGGGGGGCGGGGGGCGGGCGGCGGGAGGGAGGGGCACGCGGCGCGGCGACGCGGGCTGGGGTCCTTTTTTCGTTCTTTGCAGGAAAGCGGCCGGGTGGGATGAGCGGACTTTCTGTCGTCGGGACCAGCCCTCTCGGCGAAGCGCAGCACAAGCGCGGCCCGGGGCGGAGTAGCCCCCCGGAACCCGTGCCCTTTTCTAAACTCGTCTGTATGTAAACAGCCAATAAAGTAATTCATTTGAACCGGGCTTGGTGACTTTTTATCAGGGGACAGAGAGAGGAGGCCTGAGGAACGGAGGAGGAAACCGCAGACGGAGGGAGCCTCTGGGAGCCTCCCGTTGGGATCCTTTGTGTGATTCCTGTGTTTATCTGACTGTCCTGTCATTTTGTCAGGTGTTTGCACCAAGCCCTCCTCCGGGTGCCTCCACCTTCCAGGGTGCGGTGAGGAAACCACATGGGGTGGGGGCAGGCTGGAAGTCAGTGGGGAGAGGTCAGTAAGAAGGGAGGGGTGTGTGTGTGCAGACTCTGACCACAGGGAGCTATGGGAGTGTGTGCGCTTGTGCATTGACTGTATACACCATCCTCTTTGGGTTGGGACTGTCGTTGTGATGGGGTGGAGCTGAGTGTGGTGTCAAAACTGCCTAGTTCCTCCGAGTTCTCTAAGAAGCCAGTGAGGGGGGTAGAGTCACAGGAATAAGACTGTTGTGGCTTGCACAAGAGAAGTCACAAATAACACAAACTTCACAGCAGCAAATAATGTGGAGCGGATGGAGTTGAGGGTTGGGGGTAGAGGCCCAGCAGAGTTGATTCTACTGAAAAAGCTGGCCCTTTTAACCTGGGAGCCAAATGTGTGCCCGTCAGAGGTGGGCAGCCGTTGGGGTGTGCTAAGATGGGTGCACGTGTGTAATGGGGGGTAAAAGCACACTGATTTAATAGTCCTTGAAATGGGGCTTCTTGGGTGGGGAACAGGGGATAAGGGGGTGGAAGCAGGTGCTGGGCTTCTGACTAGCCTGAAGGACTGGGGCCAGGCTCTATAGGGGAGGAGAGAGGGAGGGTGGAAGAGGAAATGAACAGAGTGAGAGGAGCAGATAGAGTCCAGAGTCCATCTCACCCTACCTTCTTCCCGATTCCAGCCTCTTCTCCCTCCTCCCCTCTGTGGGTGTCAGGTCTTTCTAAATACACCAGTCCAGGCTGGGAACAGGCCCAAGCCCAAATACCCAGCATCTTTTCTAGCCCCAAGCCTGTCTCCTGGCACAGGTGGTGGCTGTGACACTTCCCAAGCCTGAGCCCATGTCCTTTCCCCAGACCAGGAAAGCTCTTACAGAAAAAAAATCCCTTCTTTGGGGCACAGCCTGAGCCCTGCTTCTGGTCACCACCCAAGGCTTGCCACTACAGCCCATCCCATTTCCAGGGACAGAACTCAGAAGTATCATCTGTTAGGAAGATGGCTGCTTTGTTCTACCAGCACACCTGGCTCCAAGCAGGTCACAGGGACTGGCTCCATTCCTGGGACTGGCCAGGAATCCACCCACATGACTGCATGTGGGAATAGGCCTGGCTGGGCCACTGAGTGCTCGACAATTTGGGCCCAACCCAATTCTCTAGTCACAGGTCTCCAGTGGAGGAAAAAAGCTCCTTCCTGTTCCTTCCTGTCCTAAGAATTAGGGGTACAATGTACCTGCTAGAGAAAGTGCAGAGGAGCTGAGAGTCCTGCTCCTTTTTTGTCCAGTGCCCAGCCCCTTAATGGGTGGACAAATACTGCTTGGCTAGACCTTGTACTCCCTGGGCAAGGCCAGGCCCACAGGCTCAGTCCACAGGACAGGAATGAATAGGTGCTGGAGGACAAGGACACTCTGCTTACTGCCCACCGGGATACCAGTCCTCCCAGGACCTTGCCAGTTTCTGATCAAATGTTTGGTGCACGTTCAGAATGGTCTCCAGCCTCTGGCCTTCCTTCCAATCTCCTTTTAAATTTTATTCTTCCCCCCCCACCCCCACCCCTGCTCCTCTCTGTTCTCTTTTCAGCTGTCCAATTCAACTACCCATTATAAGTTTTAATTTCTTTTGACGGTGTTCCTATCAGGTGGTTGTGCATCCCTGGCTTATACTTATCCAGGGATGGGGAGTTCACTATTCCCTCTCTCCCCTCACCCTCTAGAAGCCATTGTTGAGCAGTTTAAAATGTGTTTCCCCTGCTTCTATCCCTCAGGCCTGAATGCCCCTGGCAAGTGCTCTGAGAACCTGCAGAGGTGAGCAGGTATAACTCCTCCCTCTGTCCCTCCCTCTGGGGCTCCAAACTTTTCAATCAGGGCACCTTCTGTGAGCCTTTACTGCGGGCTCCAGGTGCCGTCCTAGCCGAGCTCTCTCCAGTGTGTTTTGTCGTAAAATTCACTTGGATATTACATGGAAATGGAGTCTAATGAGGAGGGTGTGTGTGTGTGTGTGTGTGTGTGTGTGTGTGTAAATGTGCAGTGGGGGACCTGGAATATGGTCAAAGAATGCAATATGACAGCAGTAGCCTCAGAACTCGGAGCAATTTATCAGGAGCAGTAATTCTTTGAGCTACAGAAAACAGATGCCCAGGATATAGCCTTGAATCAGATCAGAAACCTGTCTTCAGAAAGGTGATTTGAAAGGAGTGCCTCCCCCACCTCTAAGTATTTCCTGAAGATCAGCTGGAATGAGAACCATCTTTATGATCAGTATAGTAAGCCCGTTAATAAAAAAGAACAAAGGAAGGCAGGGCTTCTTTGAGAAAGAAACAGCTGGGGTGGGGTCCTCTTGTGTCCAGAATGCTGCCCTCTACCCGTAATATTTGAATAACAACCACAACTAAAGTTAACATCTCCAAAGATTAGTTTAGTCTAGACTGTTATTCCCTGATGGTGTTGTGTATTCTCAGTTTTTCCTCCTGGAGCTCAGGAAAATACATTTTGGTAGGGAAAGGGGAGGAAATGGCATCTTGCTATAACTGCCTTATCCCAGATTTGTTAATATCAGAGTCCCAGTTACAGGACACTGAGGGAAAGAGGGACCTGCCACTGCACAAGAGACATCACCTACAGAGAATGAACCATGACTTTGTGAGGATTAAGCAAGGGAAACTGGAGGACCGTGTCCTTTCAGGAATGAGGTGCATACTCTGCAAAAAAGCCACGCCCAGGCACCAGGACACATGAATGGCCCCTTGTAGAGGCCATGAATTGTCAAGTCTGACCTAACAAATACTCTTACCTTATAAATCTCCAAAGTAAAGGTATGGATAGGAGAAATTCTGCTGGGCAGTTGGTGATGGAGCAAGCAGAGCTGTTTCTGTTGTAATGTGTCCATTAACTGATTGCATTTGAAGCACACCCACTGACACCTGTATGTTCAACGACAAGATTTTGCCTTAGGACTCAATAGCGAATAATATTATATTGAAAATGAAAGATCTGCTGCAACTGGCATCAAGAAGAGATTAAATTTTTAAACATCTTGCAATATTAGCATTTCATTCAAAATAGGACCACTGCTGCTAATGAGACTTGTGAATTTTTTTAAAAGCCTTCCAAAGACCCCAGGATGGATAGAAAAATGAAACCAATTTGTTGGGTTAAATTAGTTGGAAAGACTTTGTATCATCTTGTAATTGAACAAGTAATTTGAAGATGGTATGATTTTTTAAAAATTGTGCTAGCTATGTTTTGTTTGGACATGTGAATGGAAGTTTAATAATTAAGTTTAAATCCACATGGGACAAGGAGAATAAAAGTGTTTATATTTATATAAACTGTTTATGCTTAACATAGCCCCTTGTGTATTAGGAGTTAATTTGGTTTTGGCAAATTAGATGCATTTTCTCTTAGCAACACTCTTGCAAACTGGTTCTTAAATTGAGTCTAAAAGCCATTCAAAGCATATAACCACTTGAGAGGAAAAACTGCTATGATCATAGAAATTGGAAAGCAACTTCATAAGAATTGATCAAGGTTGAAATGGGGAAGGAACAGGATTGGGAAATTATCAAATGCTTCATAATAAAAGTGGCTTATCACATATCTAAACTGACTAAGAATGCTAATGGTCACTAATAGTATAATTAGTAGCTAATATTTATCAAACTCTTACCATATTGTAGGCATATACTATGGATTTTTATAAGCATACAACAATCCTGTGAGGTGATATGATTATTCTAATCTGCAGACAAATCTTGCTTGGAGGAATAGTATATAGTCAAAGAACAGAGAAGGTTAGTAATCGGTTAAAGGTCGCACAGCTGGTGATCTGGGGGGGTTGAGGTTTGTTCTTTGGTTGTCTGACTCTAATATCACAGCTCTTAGCCACCAAGCCAAACCTCTTTCCCATACTTCTATAAATCAGACTAAGTGCAGGATAATATATTTTATATATTGTGAAATTTACCACTCATTTCAGTTTGTCTGTTAAAGGGTCTCTCCTGCTGTCTCTTTTATTTCTCAAAGTAGCATGTTTTCCTGAATATAAAAGTAATATGTGCTTCATCTAGAACTCTTTTTTGTGCTTTTGGGAATGCAAATGGCTATAATGACCTGGGAAAAATGGTTGGCAAAATAACAAAGTTAAAGATACGTGTACCTTCTGACTTACCAGTTTCACTACTGAGTATATACCCAAGAGAAATGAGTGCTTATGTCCATCAAAAGACAGTAGTGTCTTTTTTTTTTTTTTTTTTTTTTTTTGTAGAGACAAAGTCTCACTCTATCGCCCTCGGTAGAGTGCTGTGGCGTCACACAGCTCACAGCAACCTCCACCTCCTGGGCTTAGGCGATTCTCTTGCCTCAGCCTCCCAAGTAGCTGTGACTACAGGCGCCCGCCACAACGCCTGGCTATTTTTTTTTTCTGTTTTGCAGTTCAGCCAAGGCCGGGTTTGAACCTGCCACCTTCGGTATATGGGGCTGGCGCCCTACTCGATAAGCCACAACTGCCGCCCAAGACAGAAGTGTCTTTGGGTGGATACAAACGAAGGGTGTTCATAATGGTTTTATTTATAATACCCCCAGACTATAGATGACCCAAATATATACCAGTAGTAGAATAGGGGGCTAACCTGTACCTTACTCACATAATGGAATACTACACAGGCAAGTACAAGTTGCACTTACACACAACACGTATGTCATAATGCTGAGTATAAGAAGCCAGGCACAAAACAATATATAATGCATGATTTCATTTATAAGAAGTTCAAATACAGGCAAGACACATTTTTGGTGAAAGAAATAAGAATAATGTTGGGGGCGGCACCTGTGGCTCAGTTGGTGGGGCGCTGGCCCCATATACCAAGAGTGGCAGGTTCAGACCTAGCCCTGGCCAAACTGCAGCAAAAAAAATAGTTGGGTGTTGTGGCGGGCACCTGTAGTCCCAGCTACTCAGGAGGCTGAGGCAAGAGAATCGCCTAAGCCCAGGAGTTGGAGGTTGCTGTGAGCTGTGTGACGCCACGGCCCTGTACCAAGGGCGATAAAGTGAGACTCTGTCTCTACAAAAAAAAAGAAGAATGTTGGAAGGTACTAACTAGGATCAGGAGAGGGCTCCAAGGAGGCCCTTGAGGTGGCAGAAATATTCTATATCTTGATCTGGGTGGTGGTTACATGGTTATATGCCTATGTAAAAATCCATCAAACTTAAGCTTAATATTTGTGTACTTTATTGTATTTGCTATACCTCAATTTTTAAAAATGGAAAAATAATCCTTGGAAATAAGGCAACAAAGTAGTATGTGCTCTTTGCAGAAAAGCACTGCCCACCACAGTAGCCACTAGCCACATGTGGTCATTTAAATTTATATTTTAAGTAAAGCAAAATAAAATTTAAAACTCAGCTCCTCAATCCCAGTAGCCACCTTTCAAGTGCTCACTGGCTGCACATTGCTAGTGGCTACTGTTTATTTGGACAACAGAGCTGTAGAGCATTTTTGTCATAACAGAAAGTTCTATTGTTAGTGCTGTTATAGGAATTGAAAAACACAGAAGTTTTGTAGAAAACGTAATTTATTATTTATAATTTCCCAGCCAACAAAAACCAGAGTCAAAATTTTATATTCCTTCACGTCTCTTTCTAAAATGATTTTTATCCAATTATAAGTAACATATGAGGGTATTCTTGTACTAAAATAGATTATTGATAAACTGAAGCTTCTTTAGAGAATCACCTGCAATCCCAAAGCTCTCTCTGGTGGTAACCACTCTCACTAGGGTAGGATATATCTTTTCAGACCATGTTTTGCATGCACATATAAACATGCACGTATCTGTATGGAAATGTACAGCAGTGACATTAACACTACCCAACTCAGGGACCTTCACCTGGTTCCGATCAGTCTCCCCACACACACATGAAGAGTGTTATCCACCTCCCACCAGGTCTCTTCTCCTTCATCTTGAGTTGCTGTGGTCCTGAGATATTGTCGGAGGGGATGTCACTTGGGGCAAGTTAGATGGGCACCAGACATAGTCTCAGCTCAGAGATGACAGGTGCCACTCCTGGGGGGTGCTCCCAGAGCAAGGTGTTAACTGTAAATCAGGTGGGGTCTTCACCCCACACTGACTGTGCGGAGAGCTAGCCTGCGACCCAGGGCCAGCCTGTCAGGGAGGAGTCTGGGAGGTCTGCAGGCACGACTCAGCCCTCACTGGGTCTTCTCACAGATGTCCTTTCACAGATATCACACTGGAGCATGGAACCCTTTTGTGAGGCTGCCCAGAATCCCCCTGGTACCAACACCATAATTTTTTCCTCAATGACACTGCATGGATGTAAAGCACGGGCTCCTTCAGATGAGACCAACGCATCGCTCACTGTTTACCTTCAGAGTTCAGTTCTGAATTCATGAATTTTTAAACTTTATTCATTTTAATACATGCATTTACAGCAATTAATACCGCCCTAAGTACCAATTTCACAGCATCCCCCAAGTTTTGATAGTGTTTGCTTTGTCATTTAGTTTTAAATATTTTATTTCCATGAGGTTTGTTCTTTGGCTCATGAATTATTTTAGACCCACACCTTTAAATTTTCAAATGTATGTGCTTTTTTCTTGACACTTTTGGTTTTGATCTAATTTCATTACATTGTTGGCAGAATATGGATAGGATGATATTATTTGGTAATTATTAAAACTTGTTTAGAAGAATATCAATATTTGTAGACTTTCATACAAGTTTGATAGGAGTGTTTATTCTTGAAGTATTATTAGGTTTATGATTTTTATGTTTTCATTAGGTCAGTCTTGTTAATTTTATTGATTACATATTCTCTATTTCCTCACTTAATTTTTTTTTTTGAGACAGAGTCTCATTCTGTCACCCTGGATAGAGTGCCATAGCATCATAGCTCACAGCAACCTCAAACTCTTGGCCTTAAGCAATCCTATTGCTTCAGCCTCTCAAGTAGCTGGGATTATAGGCACCCACCACTATGCCCAGATAGGTTTTTCTGTTTTTAATAGATATGGGCTCTCACTCTTGCTCAGGTTGGTCTCCAACTCCTGAGCTCAAGAAATCCCTGCCTTGGCCTCCCAGAGTGCTAAGATTACAGGCATGAGCCACCAAGTCCAGCCACCTCACTTACTTTTTGGTTTTCTTGCTCTATTAATTTCTGAGGGAAGTGTGTGAGAATCCCTTTCATGATGCATAGTTGTCAATTTTTACTTATAATTTCACTCATGTTACTCTGTATATTTTTGAGGCCATGTCACAAAGTATGTATACTTTTTTTGTTAAATGCTTATTGAAGCATGATATTTATGCAGAAAATATTCGCATAAAGAGAAAACACCTGTTACAACCAGCACCTGGATCAACAAGAAGACAATTACCAGCATCCCAGCCGTCTCTTTATGCTCCCTTGGAATCATCCCCCCTCCCCCACTATTCTGGCTTCTAACACCATAATTTAGTTTTCTGTATTTGAACTTCATATAAATAGAACTATACAGTATGTACTCCTACTGTCTGCCTTCTGTTGTTCAACATTGTGTTTGTGAGATTAATCCATGTTATTGCATACAAGGGTACCTACAAAAGTTCATAGGAAAATGGAATTAAAAGATACAAATGAAAAATATAAACTTTATTCTCAACATATACTCCATCAGGCAGGGTGCGGTAGCTCACGCCTGTAATCCTGGCACTCTGGGAGGCCAGGGAGGGTGGATTGCTTGAGCTCACGAGTTCAAGACTAGCCTAAGCAAAAAGCAAGACCCTGTCTCTACTAAAAAAAACCAAACTGAGTCAAGACGATTATTGCTGGAGCCCAAGAATTGGAGGTTGCTATGAGCTATGATGCCACAGAACTCTACCCAGGCAACAGCTTGAGACTCTGTCTTGAAAAACAAACAAACAAACATATACTCCATCAATTTCAAGACATTTTTGTAAGTGATGATACCAGGCATTTAGTCCACCTCTAAGAACTGACTGTCCTAGATTGTAACCATATCAATGCAGTCTTTTTTACATTAATAATGTAATAAAGAAGAACGGGTGCCCCTTAAAGATTTTTTTGAGATTAGGAAACAAAAAGAAGTCAGAAAGACCCAAATTAAAACTGAAGGTGGGGGCGGCGCCTGTGGCTCATAGAGTAGGGCGCTGGTCCCATATACCAAAGGTGGAGGGTTCAAACCTGGCCTCAGCCAAACTGCAAAACAGAAAAATAGATGGGCATTGTGGCCGATGCCTGTAGTCACAGCTACTTGGAGGCTGAGGCAAGAGAATCGCCTAAGCCCAGGAGTTGCAGGTTGCTGTGAGCTGTGTGATGCCACCGCACTCTACTGAGGGCGATAAAGTGAGACTCTGTCTCTACAAAAAAAAAAAAAAAAAAAACTGAAAGTGGATGCCTAATGATCTCCCATGGAAACTCTCGCACAATTGCCCTTGGTGGATAAGAGGATTGGGCAGGTACATTGTCATAGTGGAGAAAGACGCTGGTGAAGGGCAGCGCCTGTGGCTCAGCGAGTAGGGCGCCGGCCCCATATCCTGAAGGTGGCTGGTTCAAACCCGGCCTCGCCGAACTGCAAAAACAGAAAAATAGCCGGGTGTTGTGGCAGGCGCTTGTAGTCCAAGCTATTCGGGAGGCTCAGGCCAGAGAATTGCCTAAGCCCAGAAGTTGGAGGTTGCTGTGAGCTGTGTGACGCCCCACACTCTACCAAAGGCAATAAAGTGAGACACTGTCTTTACAAAAAATAAAAAATAAAAAGAAAGGCTCTGGTGAAGCTTTCCCAGGTATTTTTCTGCTAAAGCTTTGGCTAACTTCTTGAAAACACTGTTTTGTTTTGTTTTTTTTTTTGAGACTGAGTCTTACTATGTTGCCCTTGGTAGAGTGTGCTGTGGCGTCACAGCTCACAGCAACCTCAAACTGTTGAGCTTAAGCAATTCTCTTGCCTCAGCCTCCAAGTAGCTGGGACTACAGGCACCCACCACAAAACCTATTTTTTTTTTTTTAATTGTAGTTGTCTCTGCTGTTTGGCAGGCTGGGGCCAGGTTTGAACCTGCCTGCGCAGGTGTATGTGGCTGGCGCCCTCATTGCTGAGCTGCGGGAGCCAAGCCTTGAAAACCTCTTGCAATAAACAGATGTTATCATTCTTGGATCCTTTAGAAAGCCAACAACCTTGGCTCTTGATGGGTCCACCTGTGCTCTGACTATACCATGTCGCCTCTTGGTAGGCACTGCTTTGGTGGTGCTTTGACTTCAGGATCACACTAGAAAAGTCCTGTTTCATCTCCGGTTAAAATTCGTTGAAGAAATTCTTTGGGAGGTTGATCCTCCTTGTTTAAAATTTCCATCGAAAGCTCTGCTGTTTTCTGCAGCTGATCTGGGCAAACAGTTTTGGCATGCATTGCATGGAAAGTTTGCTTAACTTGAATTGTTCGATCTGAATTGTGAGAGCTGAATCAGTTGAGGTGTGTGTGGTGTTGGGACAGGGCACGGACAACATGAAGTTTTTCCTCACCAATTGATGGGGATGGTCTGCTGCTGCAGGCTTTGTCTTGAACATTGTCTCAGCCCTTCTTAAAACGAGTTATCCATTTATAAACTGCTGGTATCTTTGGGGCATCACCCAAAAAAACTTTCCATGAGGCACCAATGATTTTTGCTATTTTTCCACCCAACCTTCATGGTTTGATGGTTGTTCTTGCCTCAATTTTAGCAGAGTTCATGTTGCTGTCACAGGAGCTCTTTTTATTTGTTTATTTTTTATTAGATCATAACTGTGTATATTACTGAATTTATGGGGTACAACATGCTGATTACATATACAATTTGGAATGCTTACATCAAACTGGTTAACATATCCATCACCTCACTTATTTAATTGTTGTGTTAAGAAATTTATATTCAACTCTTAATAGATCACGGATTACCCTCCCTCCACCCGGCCACCCCTCTCCCCTCCCCTCGCCCTCCTCTTTTCTCCATCTTTCTGGGCTATAATTGTATTTTATCATTTGTATGAAAGTGTGGGTGATCATATATTGGTTTCATAATAGTACTGAGTACATTGGATACTTTTTCTTCCATTCTTGAGATACTTTACTAAGAAGAATATGATCCAGCTCCATCCACATAAACCTCCTTTAAAAGAGGTAAAATCTCCATCTTTTTATGGCTGCATAATATCCCATGGTGTACATATACCACAATTTGTTAATCCATTCATGGGTTGATGGGCACTTGGGCTGCTTCCATGACTTGGCAATTATGAATTGAGCTGCAATAAACATTCTTATGCAAATGTCTTTTGTTGTAAAATGATCTTTGGTCATCTGGATATATACCTAGTAGAGGAATTGCAGGATCGAACAGTAAGGCTACTTTTAGTTCCCTAAGTGTTCTCCAGACTCTTTCCAGAAGGGACGTATTAGCTTGCATTCCCACCAGCAGTGCAGAAGTGTTCCCCTTCTCTCCACATCCATGCCAACATCTGTAGTTTTGGGATTTTGTTATGTGGGCTACTCTTACTAGATTTAGATAGTATCTCAAAGTGGTTTTGATTTGCATTTCTCTGATGATTAAAGATGATAAACATTAATTATTATGATTA
>CAUYRH010063269.1:0-16730 GCA_963574655.1 Perodicticus potto | reverse complement strand
TTCATATGAAAGCTATAAATTAGTTTCATAGTGGGGCTGAGTACATTGGATACTTTTTCTTCCATTCTTGAGATACTTTGCTAAAAAGACTATGTTCCAGCTCCATCCGTGTAAACATGAAAGAGGTAAAGTCTCCATCTTTCTTTAAGGCTGCATAATATTCCTTTGTGGACATATACCACAATTAATTAATCCATTCGTGGGTCTGTGGGCACTTGGACTTTTTTCATGATTTAGCAATTATGAATTGTACTGCAATAAACATTATAATACAAATATCTTTGTTATAATGTGATTTTTAAACTCTTTATCTGTTTCTATATTTTCATTTTGGCTGGTATTCATTGCTACAGAGCTGGTATTCCCTTTTGAGGGCTTTCTTTTGCTTTGATTTTTCCTACTTCTGGAGTTCTATTGCTGATTTCTTCTCAATTGGAGTAGCTGTTTTTTTATTTTCATGTTTGCTTTTGTTTAGGTGAGGCTTTTCCCCCTCTCCTCACTCATAAGATTTTGTTTGTAGCATATATTGGTATGTTCCATTAGCTTTTCTTATTGGTGCTTGGATGGTGATATGGCTTCTGGATAAATGCTTTGACTATGGTTATCCTTTTTGTGGTGTTCTCAGTGGCTAGTTGTAGCAGTGGTAAGCTATGTGAGTAGGCAGATTCCCCATCTCTCTTTGATGAGAGGTGATGGAGGTCTTTGAAATCCTTTTTCTTTATCCCACCCTGTGGTCCTCTTAGCAGTGTAAATTGTATTGATATGGTGAGCCCAGTTTAATCTCTGAGACAGTAGGTGATGCTTGTGGGTAAGATTCAACTACACCCTATAAGATTGCATCAGAATGCAGTAAAGGGCTATGCAAACTGACCTCTCTGTCAGTACATGAGGTTTGCCAGAAGGAATAGCTACAGTGTTGATTTTGGGACCTCTGACCAGCAACAGCCACTTAGGAGAAGTACTAGAATGCTCCAGATGCTGGGTAGGGCCCTCTATGTGAGTTCATTTTCTCTGCCAGCACAGAGGCTGGACAGGTCTAGGTGGGATGAGCCTGCCCTCATGCTCCACAAACCTGACAAGATAGCTGTTTCACTAGGTTTTAATTGTCTGCCCTCAGCTTCTCAGCAAAGCTGCCAGGGAGGGAATAAAGAGTCCCTACCCAGATGGAAAGTCTGCTTGTGGAGGCAGGGCCATCTGAGATTCACAATATAGCTGTCACATGTGGGTTTCATTCTCCATGTCCAGAGGTCTCCCGCTGGTGTCTGCTGGCAGGAGTTCAAATGAATTCTCCCATATTTGCACTGTGGGCTGGACGCTTCCTGCCCAGGATCCCAACCTTGTCTGAGAATGCAGCTGTCCTTAGGGAGAGGGGTGCTCTGCAGGTACACTGCAGTTGAGACCAATATTGAACTCTCCTCTCAGTTCTGCCCACATAAGCTCCCATGCCTCCCAGGACTATTTCTCAAACTCCACTCTATGTCCTTGATTAACATAATCTAGTCCTGAGGGCATGGGATCTGGCCTGTAAGTGTAACCCTAGGTCCTCAATGATTAATCCCATTCCAAAGAAAAACATACTGATCCTCAGTCACCTACGTAGTCAAGTAAGTTTGACATCCCTCCACTTCAAAGTGTGCCCTTTTCTGATGCAGCCATCAGATAAGCAGAACCAGGGGGGAGCTGGTGACCAGGAAGCTCATAGTCTGAGCACCATGTAGTGTGTAGCAGAACTTTAAAAGGAAAGGTTCGAGCTCCACTGTCTGTGGAAGGAAGCCTTGGTGTAGTAGCTCAATTGGCAGGCACTGGTGGGGGAAAGGAAGGGAAGAAATGGGTCTGGAAGGAGGAAAGCTAGCACTTTGGTTGCCTCTGCCCCTCTTTCCAAAAGGCAGCTCATCCAGAAATGCCCATGCTTTGGGGTTATGCAGATACCCTGAGACCCACTGGACCACTGTGGCTCTCACAGTCTGGGCCAAAGTTGGAAAATGTTTGTGTGTGAATGAGCAACATGAAAATTTAGGGGATGAATGCCTCTGGGAAGGACAAAGGCACTTGGTGAGTAGAGAATCAGTATGGCACATGCTGTCTTGGCTTGGTTCTTTGTTGACTGGAAGTGCCCTAAGGAGACTGGCACCCTGGTGCTTTGTCCTCAAGAAGGTCCCAGTTCATTGGCAGCAGCAGCTTTGGATATTAAGGCGTAGAAAGTCTCTCCAGCAGCTCAGCTTTGGATCCTGCTGACAACTAGAGTTGTGAAGGTAGGAAAAACAACCCGTTCCACCTACCCTTTTCACAATACTCCAAGTCTCTTGGGCATGGATCTCTGCTTTCTTGCTCCTTCTTATTCATTTCTGGAACTTCTTCCTGTGGAATCTCTTGAAGATTCTAGCTCCCTTCCCTCAGAATTACACCCAATCTTTGGTAGTTAGTTAGTTTGTTGCTTTTCTTTGATCTAAAATTTTTCTTTCTTTCTAAGGTGCTCTGGCAGCTGGTCAGCTATCTTCTCTGTCTCCCCTGATCTACGTTTTTTCTCACTTTACATTATTGTTGTTTAATATTCTAAATTTATTTAGAACAATTTTGAAAGGAAATAAGGTATAAATTATAAATTAAAATAATTTCAATATTAAGAAAATAATAGAAATAGTAATATAGCACTATCACCAATAATAAAATAAACAATGTCAATGTCTAAGGTCTCATTAATCTTAAACACAATTAATAAATTTACATCTCATTTATGCTGTTTTTTCTTCCTTCCTTCCTTCTATTAAGAACAGGTAATGATAGGACAAGAGAATAATCAGAGACCCAAGCTTTTGTATGCTATGTCCTAAATATTAACAATGCATTTCTTCACACTTTCTTTACCACATTCCCTATTTCAAAGCAACAAACTCTAGTTATGCCACACAAAAGGCTTTGGATTCTTTGATCGTTCACTGTGCACCTTAATATGAATGGAATTCTAAGAATCATTTTGAATCACTTCCCAGGATCCATACTTAGGAAATCAATGCTTGCTAAGAAACTGAAAATTAGATTGTGCAGAACAATCTCTCCAAAATCATCATCAGAGCTAATATTGTGCTTTATAACTTCATCTAATACACTGAAATGCTCTAAAGTCATATGCATTTATTTCTACTCTCCATCTCTCAATTAGAAGTGTTTTGGTAAATGGTGATTTTTTAAGGCAGCTCTCTGATTTATATATTTCCTATAGAGTCCACCTCATATTTCATATAGAGTCCAATTAGAGAATGTTTGAAAAAATATAATTTGCCATTCAAGATTTAAGAAAAGAAGAAAAATATTTAATTTCAATGAGAAAACAAAATCAAAAGAAACTTGTCAATTTAGTCTGCCCATAACATTTGTAACACAGCATTTGGGGGAACAATGAGAAAACACACAATTACTTCTTTCAAATAATCATATACAGTAGAACTCCATAACTGACCACTTCTCTACGTTGACCACTTCCTTAGGCTGACCTAATTTTCATAGACTAGATATATATCACATGTATGTATTAGTACAGTAGGCCCAGTTCTTTATGTTGACCACCTCCATATGTTGACCATTTCATTACAGTATCTCGATTGCTCAATTTACAGAGATTCTATTGTATTTGTTTTCCCCCTTGTTATCTCTGCACATTCAACACAAAGAAAATAAAGCAAATCCATTGTATAAGTCTCTCTTACTTAGTCATGGTTAATCTGCCATCATATTTTGTAGAGTTAGCATTCATACTCTTGAATATTACCTTGAACATTTTGAAGTAAATCTAAAGTAAAGACTAGATCATCCAGGAGGTGCTCTTGGCTCTTACCCATCACATACATTTCTTAAGGCTTCTGTAACAAATTATCACAAACTTGGAGACTTAAAATAGCAGAGATATATTCTCTCACAGTTTTGGAAGACAGAAGTCCATAATCACAGTTCAGCAGAGTTGGCTTCCTATAGACACTGTGGGGGATAATTTGTTCCAATCTTCTTTCCTCTCTTCTGGTAGTTGAGGAAACTACTGTTCCTTGGCTTGGGACTGAATAACTCCACTCTCTAACTCTCTGACTCTCATGTGCCTCAAATCTATTTCTTTTCTTTAATAAAGATATTAGTCACTAAATCAAAGACCTAGTCAAATTCAAGTTTATCTGATCTTGAAGTCCTTACCTTAATTATATCTACAAAGGCCCTTATTTCAAAGAAAGGTACATTTCAGGTTCTGAGTAAATGTGCATTTCAAGAAGACACTATTCATCTCTCCCCCTGCCTTAGAAATTACCTCTAAAATGAGGTCTAGCAATACCTGTTCCTGTTCTTTTTTTACTAGTGCCTTTGCTGCCTCCATCAGACACTACTGCAATAGTGTCTTTTAAAATAGCCTTCATGTTTTTACTTTAAAATTCTCTACAACATAATGTTTTTAAAAAGCATTCATTCTTGTTCTTCTTACCAAAGTAATCAATGCTTATTATAGAAAATTTGGGGGGAAATATAGAAAACCACAAAAGAGGAAATGAAAACCTCTTGTAATCTCACTGCTCAAAGCTAAAGATTTTCAATATATTCGTGAAAATGTATTTTAGTGGTTTATGCAAATGTCTATATATATTTCTTACAAGTTTGAAATCATACTGGGCATATTTCCTATGTAATATTTTACATTATTCTAAATATTCCACTTTAGAATAAAATTATATAGTTTCCTTATGTCACAATTAGAGACTATAAATAATTTCCAATTACCTCAGCTAAAGGGTTATGCTGATATGAGAGAACCCTAGATGAAAAATGTCTTTAGGACACAGCATTTGAATACAGAAGCTGAGGAGCTTTACAGGAATTTGATTACACAGTCTATCTATCACTCATGCAAAAGACGCACTGTGGGAGTGTCAAAAGACTGGGCTCTCAGAAGAGCAAATAAAAATATTTCAAAAGACACATATTGTTTGGGGAACTATCACACAAAGCATGCCTACAGGAAGATTCCCATACCACCAGTATCTTCAGAATACTTCACCCCCTCCTAGATGAGTCAGAAGCAGTCTAGCAAACGGACGAAGATAGGACAGATAATACCCCTCTCCTTATTGGGGATGGGACAAGGGAAGCGTAGGTTGAGCTGATAAGAGAGGTAAAAAGTTTGATTTACATAAAATTAGTTTTTTCTCACATATAGATGAAATAGTTTTAATACAGCAATTGTTTAAAAAAAGTATTAGGATCTGCAAGAGATCTGCCTCCCCCCAAAAAAGGAAAAGGAAGGTATAATAAAAGCTAGGAAAAGCATTAGGATAGGAGATATTTTTTAAATTGCATCTTTCCCATTTCAGTTTGTCCAATGATCACTTAAAAGAATTGTAGTGCTTCTGTTTATGACCCTTCACGTTTCAAAATGAATTCTGGAATCAATATACTAAGTTTCAAAGAGTTCTATTATGAACTTGAATATTCGTCTTACTAGAAGAGATTACATTTTAAAACTTCTAGGTAAAGAATTAATCATCTGCAGTATGGGAAGTTACCAAAAAACAGTTATTCCTCTTACTTCTTCTCTGACTTGACTTTTAATTCTACATGATTCCCAGAGTTAGAACAGGTGTCATTGCTGCAAATATTCTATCACCAGAATTATGGGGTAACTTCTTTCTAATTGTTAGTGGATAAAATATTACTACTTAAAAAAATAGTGCATGGAAATACTTTTATGGATAGACTTTATCTAATTTTCAACTAATACTTATTTTGTGATTACGCTGAGAGAATCATTATGCAATCAGATTTTAATGGACTCTGAAGTGAGTGAACTCCTACTCTCAAAAACTGACAACTTCCTAAGGGAAGGAAATGTATAAACAACAATATGTAACAGAAAGAGAAGGAACTGAATTCAATGCAGACAGAAACAAAGTTCCATGAGGAGAAGAGGAGAACATTAATTATGATGAGGGCAGTCTACACACTTCCAGGAAAGGAGATAGATATGTTCAGACTACTTAAATTCATCTTTTCAGGATATCTAGACTGGTGACGTAAAACTTGACAGACACAATAATTTTTACATTCACAGTTTGTCACTGTGATATCCTAAAAATTAGTATTTTTTTAAATTTTGAATTTATATTTTGTCCCAAATATACAGCACATGTCCCTTGAAAGCATTTCTTTTTCATTATTTACTCATTCTTCGTTTGTTTAAAACTTCATGTTTCATGATGCATCATCACTTTTGATATTTAGCTTGAGCCCAGATTAGTAGATAGAATAAATATTTCCTCCTACATAACTTGGAAAAATAATAATTTTATGTAATTTCATTTGGAGAAATAATGCACAGTGTACATTATTCCCAAAGAAGTGAAAATAAAAGCTCTGTGTACTTTTGTGTTCTCAGAGGGTACTAAGAATGCCTAAGCTATTTTTAAGGACATGCATAACTAATTTCCTTTGACACAGTTCAGAAATTCTAAAGATTATGGCCTAGTAAGAAAAAGTATTCTCAGGCACAAAAACTGGTAAGCATCCTCAAATAAAACAATTTTTATAGGCAAGGAATGTTAAAATGGTAAAAATGTGATCTCAATACAATGTGATTTTTCACCTTTGAAATTACATTTTTTAAAAGTGACTACTTTTAGAAGCTACTTCTATACCTCTCTAAAAGGTCAAGATTTCTTAGCCATGTAAGTAGAATTTTCCAATGGAGTCTGAGTTTACAAAACACATAAATTAATAGGTGATTATTTACACTACAGAAGATTCACTGGAAGGTTCCTTTAAGACTCTACTAGGGATTTTATGTAATTGTTTACAGTTTAACTACTTCACAGAAATACTAAAAGGAGTAGAGAAGCTTCATTCTGGAAACCAACCAAAGTAAAAATTAAATATTTGGGGACTTCAACAGGACTAAAGAATCAGGTATAAAACATCCTATTTGGGGGGATAAGGAGATAAGAAAAAGTAAGTTAGTAGTCCTGGGTCACCAAACTAGTTACCTGCATGGGCAAAGCATAACTCAGCTTTTTAGATCAGCTATCTAATAAAAGTACATCCATTATACCTAAGTCACTAGATATGGTTTAGTTCACAAAAATGTTCTCACTAAAACTTTTTAGTAAGATGTCTATTGTAGAAGGAAGACTGTTGATTTACTCTTAACTATAAATAAAGAATTATAAAACTTGTATATTTTGTAAGATCAAAATATAGCATCAGAAATATTATTTGACAACTTAGCATTAAAGCAGCTCTTCTAAAAACACAAAAATTAAAATGATTGGAGAAACTAAGGGATGATGTAAAAGGTACTACAGACTGTTTTCTAACTGTCCTCCTGTGTTGCAGACTGAGTTCTCCAGGTGACTAATTTCAGATTGACTTTAGGGCTTATGATGTTCCAGGTAGCACCCTTTGGATCAACTCATGGAAGAGTGGAGGAGGAAGCAAGTCTAGGTTGTGAAAGAAGTCAGTTCTGTATGGATAAGCCAAGATCCTCTACTCAGCACACAAAGAACTGTGCGATTTAAATAGCCCACTAACTTCCAGACCAGCCTGAACAAGAGTAAGACTGCATCTCTACTACAAATAGTAAAAGTAGCCCACCATTGTGGTGGTGACCATAGTCTCACCTACTAAGAAGGCTGAGGAAGAGGATCTTTTAAGCCCACAAGTTTGAGGTTATTGTGAGCTAAGCTAATGCCATGGCACTCCACCTACGCTGACAAAGTGAGACTGTCTCAAATAAATAAACAAACAAATGAACAAAATAGCACATTAGAATTGTCTCATGATGGAACAATGTTTTCCTCCATAATTCATTAGATGTGGAACAGACTGTGAAGGGTGTGGCCATTGGTAAAGGGACTATCAGCCTCTGAGGGGCCCTAGCTGACACCTGAAAGTTGACACTCCTAGCAACTGGGGCAGCATATCTTTCTTCTAAGAGGGATCTGGGCAGCACATATTCACAGTCTATCAACCTTCAAATTCAGAATTTCACGAATAATCCTTTTAAGAAGGTTAAAACTAGGTTCAAATTTCTGCTTTCCCCTTACCAGCAATGTGACTTCAAACAATTCCTCTAAGCACCCCGAGTCTTAGTTTCCTCATTTTTAAACAAAGGCAAATAATGCTTCTTTCATAGAATTAACCTAAATCCCATCATTAGCCTACAAAAGGCAGTCAATTAAGAATGCTTTTTATGGATGCAATTTACTGATTACTCTTTTAATAGATAATATGGTGTTTTCCTTACAAAAGTTTCTTACTAACTCTCATCTTTTGAAAGAAATGTTATTGATTCTTGTGGCATAGAGTGGCTTGGACCTGTCATTCTAAAAATTATTTTAGGATCTCAAAATTATAAAATGAAACCACAAAGGTTTAAGAACTTAAAAATATGTGTGCAGATGAACGGTTGCTCTGTCTGATAATTTCATCATCCCCAATGATTGTAGATGCTAGACACCCTTATTTTATTTAGTCTATAGGTGAAGAAGTACAAATTTAGTTAGATTAAGTAATTTTCCTATATTGGTTTCAGTCTAAAGTTCCAAATCTGATACATTGTATTTTCTTTAAAGAATGGTGAATTTAATGAATTGTTGAATGATAAAAGTTATAGGACATAAAATCTCAGATATTATATGCACCTCTTCTAGGTCTCCATTGTAGAATATTTTTATTAACTATATGTATATTCATACAGGTTCTGACAAGTAAGTTCATGAATTCATCCTAGAAAAAGTGTTACATACCTCATTGCTGAATATCCCTGCGGTCAACTTTGAAGTATTTCCCTTAAGAAGCTATGCATTGATGCCAGTGCCCAGTCCACACTTCAAAACAGTTTTGGAACTCTTTTTTTGGAATAGCCATCAGAAGTGTCATTGTATAAAATGCAAAAACATGCAATCACAATAGTGAATGCCACTCAACAAGACACCACTGCACATCAACATGAACGCAGCTCTTAGCCACTGATACGCCAAGGTTATGAAACCTTACCAAGCTTTTTGTAAGTGCATGGTGGTAAGTTTGTGAATGTAATGTCAAAACTTATATATTGCATTTTTAAACTACACATTTCTGTTGATATTCACACAATTCACTTCCAAAGAGCCAGTCACACTTTTCATGTAGACATTATAATCCATTCCATATAATTCTGTAGGCTTTGCCTAATATTTACTACAAGCTTGGGACTACAGCTGGCTCAGAGTAGACAGCTAATAAATTAATTATTTTTACTTGTGTACATGTGTGTCTCTGCAACTAGATCTTCAGTTGCCTAAAGGCAATGGCCATTTTGCTTCAATACCTAGGCTGATACCTTACATATAATACCTTTGCTTCAATACCTAGGCTGATACCTTACATATAATAAATGTTTAATGGTGTTTATTTATAATTGAAATCTTTGAGGAGCTATGTTATGCTACCTTCAAATACCAATAATGTCTACTCAAATACGTTTCATGAGAGACCATTATTCAGTAGAATTCTAGGTAGTTTGCAGTCACATGTCTCTAGAGATACATCATGGGAAGTAATCAGAAATATTGGGTGACAGGTTTTAGCCAAAGTTCTTCAATAATTGATACAAAACAGTATGGAATCACTAATTTTTTAAAGTTCCAAATTATATAAAATAAAATCAGAAATGTAAAATAAACATAAGTTAATAAATGCTTAACTTTTCCTTTTGAGTTTGTTGTTTTATATTTTTAAATATGTATCAGTTTTGATTGTAGTATATACCTAATGAACTCTTAATGGTTCTTGATGGTATTCTTTATGTAGACAATTCTCTTCTGCTAACTCTAGTTGCTGCTCTATTTATTTAGGGAGACTGAATTAGGCTAATGCAAACATATATCTTTTATTCTTTTGAAGTTAATGGCATATTATCATATAGAAGTTGAACAAAAACTAAAAAACATTGGACATTATAGTAAGAAATAGGAGTTATTGTTCTTTTAGGAATATTAGAGCCTTTTACCCTATTTTAAAATAAGATTATACACAGATACTTCTGTTTAGCAATTTAATAATTAAAATAAACCACACGATTGAGCAAAATACTGAAATAAGTAGACCAAATAATAAGCAAATAGAAATAAAGGTCACATTTTAAAGATTGATAAGTGATGAGGTCGTTTTTATATTTATTATGTTTCAACAAGGTAGAGATTAGCAAACTTAAACTTTAAAGAGTAGTTGAAAATAAGAAAGTAGTTATGGGGACCTGTGATAAATATTTTACTAGAAAATAAGTTTATCATAGAGGAGCCTTTGAAATAGACATGAAATGAGCTAAATATTCCTAAAAGGGGTAGAATAATTTATATACAAGAAATAAAAGATTAAAAAAAGTGAGGGATATGAAGATCACTACTTCATTTTGTGCTGAAATCTTGACACTGCCACAACCCTTAGAAGTTATGTTTGTCAGGAATGTGCATCCATGCTCTGTAACCATAGAGTGGTATTTGGGGAAAACTTATGTAGAATAAGAGTAAAAAATAATACTCAGTGCTATTTATTGAGCTTTATTTTATGTAATTTCAACCCAACCATAAAACCAATTTAAAGATAAAGAATAAGAGGGGCAGAATGATTAACAAAATGCCCATAAGTCTGAGAATACATGAGTTAGGATTGTATACCAGGTCTAACAACAAGACCAAAAACTGGATGACTTCATTTTAGGCTAAGGAGTTTGACTTAATTCTTTTTTTTTTAGTAGAGACAGAGTCTCACTTTATCACCCTCGGTAGAGTGCTGTGGCGTCACACAGCTCACAGCAACCTCCAACTCCTGGGCTTAGGCGATTCTCTTGCCTCAGCCTCCCGAGTAGCTGGGACTACAGGTGCCTGCCACAACGCATGGCTATTTTTCTGTTTTGCAGTTCACTGAGGCCGGGTTTGAACCCTCCACCCTCGGTATATGGGCCTGGCGCTCTACTCGATAAGCCACAGGAGCCGTCCTTGACTTAATTCTTTAAGAGTCAATGAGCCTCAACTTCATCCAGGTAAGTACAAAAGATGTAAAGCTCCATCTTTTTATGGCCAAATAGTAGTCCATGGTATACATGAACTACAGTTTATTAATCCAATCATGTGTTGATGTACACCTGGGTTAATTTCATGTCTTTGGTGTGGATAAAGATTGTAGTGCAAATGTCCTATCATTCTTCTTAGTGAAGTATCACAAAAATGGAAAAGTAAGTATCTGCTGTACCCTAATATGAAACTAATAGATAAAGAACTACACGCCCATACAAGAGAAAAATATAATTGAATTCAAATGGGGGAGGAGAAAGCAGAAAAAGGGGAAAGGGGAAGAAGGATGGGGATTGGTGAGCTCTCACCTAATGTGAACAATGTAAAGGTATACGGCACACCCCTTAGGTGAAGACCTCATCTACCACTTGAACTTTACCTAAGAAACACAGAAAATGTAATTTAATCATTGCTACCCTCATATTTAATTTAAATTAAAAAAAGAATCAAGGAACCATTGCAGGATTCTAAAAGCAGGTTCTAGAGTTCAATTTTCAGTAATTGTGCCTTATTATGATTTGGGGTAGCTTAATTATGGTGATGTCAAAAATGAAATCTCTCTTCAAATAAGATGTGAACATTTTTCACCTCCCCAATGGATATAATTGGAAAGTTTAGGAGAAAGAGAACAGCACTTCAATAGTCTTTCCACTGAAATCACTACTGTTTTGTTAAAAATGTTTGTCCCAGTAAGCTTGTTTTTTTTTGTCTTTCTGTGGTCTTTTGCTGGTATTTATGTTCTTTAAAAAGTCCAAGACATTATTAGATATCCTGGTACCCATGGTATTGAATAAATTCTTCTTTCAGATCCACTATTAATTCAAAGTAATATGTGAATTAAATAGAACCAAATAGCACTATGGAAAGGTATAAACAAAATATTTAATGGTAAAGTAAATTTATTTTAAAATAGGTTTATTTCAAAATTATTAAATTTATTATTAAATTAAATTATATTAACATCGATTATCATAAAGCTATTCTCCTCAACAGACAATGGAGGTCAGAATTCCAGATGAATATTTGGGAAACAATATTTGTTTAATAAATTTTGAATCTAGGCCCCCAACAGTCAAGTGGGGAATATAATCCCGCAATTGCAGCTGAAGCCTTGCCCAGCAGTGTGTAATTTCTCTTTTGGTATCTGAATTGCATAATAGAAAACAACTCTGTTTATACAAAAAATATTGTTTATAATATGTATTTTACAATATTGTTATATGTGTTATATATAATTAAATATATAATATAATATATATTTATATATAGCAGAGAATAGACAGGAAATCTTAAAAATCAAGGGTAAAATGTCTGACCCAGAGATGAAAGAAGGGGAAAATAATTGTGTTTTCACTTTTGAAAGTAATAACATTATTGCTTGAGATTGACAGGGTAACACTCTGTGAGGTCAGAGATTAGAAATTGTAGCCACAGTGGAGATTCTGAGACAGCAAAGTGCAAGGCCCATTTTTTTATGGGAGTGTTCCATATAAGTTCTTTTTTTTGTAGAGACAGAGTCTCACTTTATCACCCTCAGTAGAGTGCCGTGGTGTCACACAGCTCACAGCAACCTCCAACTCCTGGGCTTAGGCGATTCTCTTGCCTCAGCCTCCCGAGTATCTGGAACTACAGGTGCCCGCCACATCGCCCAGCTATTTTTTTGTTTTGCAGTTCAGCCGAGGCTGGTTTTGAACCCGCCACCTTCAGCATATGACTCGCTGAGCCATAGGCACCACCCCACCATATAAGTGCTTGATTATTATTTGTACATTTGCCTAAAACTAGATCACCCACTTCCACCTCTAACCACTCAGATTTTTCCTCCCCACTGAAACATCTAACAATGTGCAAAACATGAGGAAAACATCACTCAAGATCCGGACATCAGGCAACAAATGACAGTGATCCCTTATAGACAAAAAACAAATGGGGTGAGTCTCAGAGTGGCTGTCGAATTACTGTCCATTGTGAGTTTTCACACAGAGGCAGGAAGCCCAGGCAGAACCAGGATGTCTTTCTGAGCTGAGGAGTTAGATGAAAGTTCTGAGGAATAAGAAACCATCTTCCTACAAGGCATAACCCTGCAGAATACTCCCATGAGAAATGGGCCTTGCACTTTGCTGCCTTATCATCTTCACTGTGGCTAACATTTCTAATCTCTGACCTACAGAGTGTTATCGTGTCAATCTCAAGCAACAATGTTATTACTTTCAAAAGTGAAAACACAATTATTTGCCCCTTCTTTCGTCTCTGGGTCTGACATTTTATCCTCGATTTTTAAGATTTTCCCAGCTTCTTTGCCTACTTGCCCTGGCACTGGAGGCCCATTTGCTCTCTACGGCAAACGTATCCTGCTTTGTAAGCCTTCCTTCTCTGTAAGCCTGTTTTCCTTTTCCTTACTAAACTTTGCTTCATGCTTGCCTTAAAACAAAACAAAACAGAAACAAAAAACAAACAAACAAATCGAAAAGATTTCTTCGCATAAGAACATACAAGTCCTGGGCAACCAAAATAGCAATTGTCCACTATAAGCATGGAATAAATATGGCAATCACTATTGAGTGATTCCAATGTGGTAAAACATGTTTTACATAGATGATGTCATTAAGCCCTTGCAATAACACCAGGAAATAGATATTGTTATATTTAATTTTATGGAGTAGGAACAAAACATTTAGAAAAGTCAAATAACGTCCACCTATCTACTGAGTGGTGATGTCAGGATTTGATAAGAAAACTCCTTAAGTCGGATTATTAATCATTGTTTGTACTGTAGATACCAAGTTTAAAGCAACTACACACAGGTTTGGTTACACAGCTGACCAAGGAAAGGAGTGCAGCTATATCAGTTTAAACATATCTTCATCTCTGGAAAAACAGTTGAAAGTTAGTATTTTTAATTTTTATTGCTCTTGACCCAATTCTTTTATAGCCCTTGACTCAATATCTACTTATACTACATACCTATAAATTCTTCCTCATTAAAAAAATAAAAAAAACTCCTGATAACCTAAGAAAGACAGAATTGAGACAGAATAATTTATTATTCTTCAAATAACCCTCCCCTTCATTTAACATTCTGATGGTACAAACTTTACTCAGATAAAACCTTAGGAACAAGGTTAAAATTATGAAACATCCACATTTCAAGACCAATGGAACTTTAGCCTGAGGGAAAGAAACAATTTTGAATAGCTTTGGAATGTGATATGGGGGTTACAACCACTTAAATCAATGCTGAATATCACTTGCATTACAGAGAAAGAAAAACACACAGCTGGTAGAATCAAAATACAAGGACTAGATGATAAAGGATCTCCTCACAGATGAATCGCAAGGGACACCTAGTCCTCCTATGACAATCAAAGGGATATTGTGCTGCAGAGCAAGCTCCTGCAGGTTAATGAAAGGAGCAGAAAAACCTGGAGGGGAAAGGATGGCAGAACAGACAAAAAAGGTTGAATGATGAAATGCAGAGAAATACTGAGAGGGCAGCATCTCTCTCTAGGAGCCACAAAAAGATGGCTAGTAGACACTTGATCAAGGTCCATAACTTCAAGTAAAAATGTATAAATGAAGTAAGGGAGCTAGTTGCAATCTTTGAATATAGTAGAGGAAAGATCAGTGCTCTAGAACTAAAGAACATGTACTTTAAACTTACGTGTTAGAGGCAAAGGTTTTTTAATATTTCTAACAATTGGATAACAGACTTGACTACCAAGGGAAGTCCATGAAAGGTCAGAGAAGACATCAGCTAGACCCAAAGACTAAGTTGTTATCACAGTGGTAGGGGAGATTGAGAATGTTTTTTTGCAAATGACAAAAACTCCATAATTTTCTGAAAGGAATTTCAAATATTCAGTGAGCAGGTATTTGGCTTATCATGGCTCCTTGGAATACATATTAATAGGCCACATAAGTGTAATAATGTAACTGTACACCCCTCTATGCTCCCACCTGTTTATTATATATTCTGCCTGGAAATATCTTGTCATTCTGTACCTTCCTATGTTAAAGGAATATGCAAAAACTCTTCTGAATTCTACTTACTGACTATACATACACTGGAAATTTCATCCAAATTCTATAAGCACAATGGATTGCAAACTATTTTAATTAGAAATGGGTGCATTGAAAATGTCCTCCACCTATTTTATCAACCTGACCTTAAACAAAATGAATGTAGATAAAGTTTAGTTATGGAAAAAAGACCTCATATCCATTCTTCTTTCCTTTAGGCAGGGAACTTGGCCTGAGGGGAATTTATGTAAATCTAATGTATGCTATTTATAAGAGAACTTCCAATCTCCTGGAAGTATTTTGTTTCTTTCTTTCTTTTTTTTTTAATTATTTAATTACTTATTTATTTTTTATTAAATCATAGCTGCGTACATTAGTGCAATCAAGGGGTACAATGTACTGGCTTCACATACAATCTGAAATGTTTTCATCAAATTGTTTAACCTACCCTTCATGGCATTTTCTTAGTTATTGTATGAAGACATTTGTATTCTGCATTTAGTAAGTTTCGCCTGTACCCTTCTAAGATGCACCATAGGTGTGGTCCCACCAATTACCCTTCCTCCACCCCAACCTCTCCCCTCCCCTCCCTTCCTATATTCTTGTGTTATAGTTGGGTTATAGCCTTCATATGAAACCTATAAATTAGCTTCATAGTAGGGCTGAGTACATTGGATACTTTTTCTTCCATTCTTGAGATACTTTGCTAAGAATATGTTCCAGCTGCAACCATGTAAGCATGAAAGAGGTAAAGTCTCCATCTTTCTTTAAGGCTGCATAGTATTCCATGGTATACATGTACCACAATTTATTAATCCATTTGTGGGTTGATGGCCATTTGGGCTTCTTCCATGACTTATCAGTTATGAATTGGACTGCAACAAACATTCTGGTACATATATCTTTATTATGATGTGATTTTTGGTCTTCTAGATATATACCTAATAAAGGAATTATAGGATCAAATTGCAGATCTATTTTTAGATCTCTAAGTGTTCTCCAAACATCCTTCCAAAAGGAAGTGCCAAAGAAGATGAAATATTTGAGAGTTTACCTAACAAAGGATGTGAAAGATCTCTATAAAGAGAACTATGAAACTTTAAGAAAAGAAATAGCTGAAAATGTTAACAAATGGAAAAATATACCTTGCTCATGGCTGGAAAGAATCAACATTGTTAAAATGTCTATCCTACCCAAAGCAATATATAATTTTAATGCAATTCCTATCAAAGCTCCATTGTCATATTTTAAAGATCTTGAAAAAATAATACTTCGTTTTATATTGAATCAGAAAAAAACCTCAAATAGCCAAGACATTACTCAGAAATAAAAACAAAGCAGGAGGAATCATGCTACCAGACCAGAGACTCTACTATAAATCGATAGTGATCAAAACAGCATGGTACTGGCACAAAAACAGAGAGGTAGATGTTTGGAACAGAATAGAGAACCAAGAGATGAATCCAGCTACTTACTGTTACTTAATCTTTGACAAGCCAATTTAAAACATTCAGTGGGGCAAAGACTCCCTATTTAACAAATGGTGAACTGGCTGACGACCTGTAGAAGACTAAAACTGGACCCACACCTCTCACCATTAACTAAGGTAGACTCTCACTGGATTAAAGATTT
>CAUYRH010063268.1:0-25762 GCA_963574655.1 Perodicticus potto | reverse complement strand
AAGTTATGCCTCTGACAAAGGTTTGATAACCAGAATACACAGAGAACTCCAACGTATTAGCAAGAAAAGAACTAGTGATCCCATCTCAGGGTGGGCAAAGGACTTGAAGAGAAACTTCTCTAAAGAAGACAGGCAGATGGCCTACAGATACATGAAAAAATGCTCACCATCCTTAATCATCAGGGAAATGCAAATCAAAACTACTCCGATATATCACCTAACTCCAGTAAGATTAGCCCTCATCACAAAATCCCAAAACCACTCTACTCTCTTTGTGAGTCTGACTATTTAAGATCACCCACATACATAGAACTGTGTAGTATTTGTTCTACTCTGACTAATTCACTTACTATAGTATCCTGTTGTTTCATTTGTGTTTTTGCAAATGATATGATTTCTTCTCTATTAAGACTGGATAGTAGTTTGTTTTAGATATAAACCGTATTTTCTTTATTCATTCATCTGTCAATGGACATTAGGGTCGTTTCTATATTTTGACTATTATAAATAATGCTGCGATAAACATGAGAGTGTAGCCATATCCCTCATAGATTCTAATTTGAAATCTTTGGGATAAATACCAGAAGTGGGCTTGTTGGATTGTATAACACAACAGTTCTTCTTGCAAGTTTTTGAGGAACTTGCAAACTGTTCTTCATGGCGAGTGTATCCTTTTATGTTCCTATCAACAGTGCACATTTTCTCCATAATTTAGCCAACATTTATATACATATTAATAGCCCTCCAAACAGGTATGAAGTGATATCTCATTGTGGTTTGGTGCACATTCTTGATTATTAGTGATACTAAGCACATTTTTATATGTTTGGTGGCTTTTTGCATCTCTTTTGGGAGAAATGTTTATTTCAGAATTTTTGTCCTTTTTTTTATTTTTTGTCTATATTTTAGTCTACTTGCTTTTTGTTGATTGGGTGCTTCTGTGGTGAGGTTTTTTCTTTTTCTTTGTTGTTGTTGGTTTGCATTATGTTTTTGGAATTTGGTTTTTATTTTTTTGCCTTTGAAGTATAGGAGATTCTTAATTTGTGTGTTTACTTCTTTCCAGCATAGGTTTTGTAAATCTTTTCTCAAATTCCCTAGGTTGCCTTTCACTCTGTTTATCATTTTCTTTTGCTATGCAGAAATTTTTAGTTTGATGTAGTCTCTTGTTGGTCTATTTTTGCTTTTGTTTCTAATGTTTTTGATGTCAATTATAAAAAATCATTTCCACACCAATGTCAAAAATCTTTTCCACAGTTTTTTAGCTTTAAGGCTTTAATCCCTTTTGAGTTGATTTTAGTGTGCTGTGCAAAATAGGGATCTAGTTTTGTTCTTCGGCATGCTGATACACAGTTTTGAGGTTAACTTCAAATTCTAAAATCTCCAATTTGCTTTGAAACCTTGCAAGTGCTTTTTCAAGTTTTTCATTACTAAAGAAAATGTCTATGGTCATCTGAATTCATAAAAGAGTGAGAACACATATATTCCACTTATTTTTACTTATTTATATATATATGTAAATTATATATATAACATTTTATCATAATATAGAATATGTTAATATTACATGTATTCTATACTCGGCCTCCCAGGTAGCTGGAAATACAGGTGCGTATCACTCTGCCTGGATGATTTTACTGTTTTTTGTAGAAATGATATCTTGTTCTTACTCAGGTTGGTCAAACTTCTCTCTCAAGCAATCCTCCCATCTTGGCCTCTGGATTAATATTGTCCTTATGTTTTTATCTGTATTCTAATTGTTTGCATATTATGTGGAGACAGTTGAGGTATATAATACTTAAATCAAATTGTATGACTCATGTAATTTTTGTATAATATTTCTAAGAGGCTAATTCTATATAAGATTAAATATAAAGTTTTACAAAATGTTATGTTTTTAAATTGTCCAACATGTATCATATAGGTGTATGAAATACTTACATGCAATATTATGACAGACATGTTGAGTTCCTGTGGCTGAAGAAAAAAATTATAAACCTGGGTTTGACAGTATGTTTTTCCTACAAACTCCCTGTACTCCTTGAATATTTAAATCAAATTGAAAGATTCCTTTACTGCAGGATGTTCTAATAATCTTAATGACTGTTGGGATTATTTCTATAATGCTTATAATTGTTATATTTTAACTCCAATCAATGACCCTGCAATGCCATAACTATTCCTTGTTATTTGATCAATCTGAAGTAATCTATTTGGACATTGCTTGTCCTAAATTTTAGAATATTTTACCTTATATTATAAATACAGGATTCCCCATACTCAGGGCTGGAACAGAACCCCACTTTCTAGGACTAAGCAAGCTCAATAATCAGCTTGATAACAGGTCCTGAATGAAAAAAAAACAGTCTGACCAACTAAGCTGCCAAGGCCAGAGCAGAAAACACACCCTAAATAAAACAAGCTCACATTCCTACATAAGGGGAGTTTTAAAATTAACTTCTGCTCTCAAGCACCCGGTGACATATCATATCCCCAAAACCTCCTTGCCACAGGATAGGAAAGTGTATATAATAATGCCCTACACAGAAGGCCTAGGTGGACTACCCACTCAGGACCCCCTTTTGGTGTGCTGAAGGACCCCCTTTTCTGTCTATAAAAAAATCTGTCCTTTTGCCTGCTTGCATGGTCTGTGGATTCATTCTTCAAAACTCTGAGACCAAGGACTCAGCCGAGGGAGAGATTCTGGTTACATTCTTTGATATTTTCTGAACTGCTACCCAATAAACCTGAAAGTTTTCTCTATTCTCTATAACCTTAATGAAGAAGAAATACAAAACTTCTAAATTTCGTTTTACCATTCTCTATACTTCTAATTAAAACTATTGTAGGATGATTCTTAGTTTTACCATTTTGGTTAAAACAAAGATAGTAATAAACCTGACAAATTAAAAGATGAATTTATTTTTTCAACTTAATTAAACAGGCTGTTTGTTAGTCACATAACTGTTTCAGAACATGTATTCTTTTTATGTTGAAAGACGTATGCACCAAGTCATATAAAAATGCTGATACAATAAATAATTTCCATTGGTTATTTTAAGAACAGATTTGTTTTGGTTGATGCAAATACACAGTAATTTACTGAATAAGTTTAAATATTTTTCCACACTTCTATTGTCGAGTTTTTACTCCAAGATGATTATTGATTAAATCCTTATAAATTGATCTGTATTATAATGAAAAATTTTCTTTCCTGCGTTCTGTCATTATTTACAACTACAACAAATTGATTGAATCCTTTCCATTTTAGGTAAAAACCCTTTCTGTTTTTAATGATTCATTTTCTTTCATTTGTTTGTCTATTTTCCTTTACACTTAGCTGATGGCTACAAACTATGGTTTTGGAGAGAAACAACAGCAAGCTTTACAGACTATACTGGACACCCTTGATAGTTGACAAGGGTGAGTGTAAACTTCCCAAAATTGCATTGGTTCATAAGCCAATTTCTTTATTGAAGAAATAATTAGAAATATTGGATTATATTTACAGTAATACCTAATTTTAAGAAAGAGGCTTTTTTGATGTTTCTGAATATTGCAATTTTAATACAACTTTTTCATAAGAGCAAATTTTGTATGTGTGGTAAAGAACATTTAACATGAACCCTATCCTCAACAAATTTTTAAGTGTACCAGGTAGTATTGTTTATTACAGACATAAGGTATATGCATCGTTTCCAACTTTATTCAATTGTGTACATTGAATATATGATGGATTTTGTGTATTAATTTAAGGCATTTTGAAAAAGCAAAACATTTGTTTGATTAAATGAGGCATAATTGCTGTAGGAAATTAAACTATTTTCTAAAATTATAATCTGTAAATATATTATACCCACATTTTTCATTAGGTTCATTTAGGGAAGTCGAATTCATATTTTTCTTGGTATTTAATAATGTTATTATTATTAATAAATTATTTCATCTAGGCAACATTTCAGCAAGCAATTTTTAATATTATTTCATCTAGGCAACAATATTTAAGCAAGCAATATTTTAGCTAAAAATACTATAATTGAAATGAATATTTTAAAAGCATATGAGTGGTATTTACCTTACCCCTTATATAACCTATCACAAGATAATATTATTTCTATAAAGCCAAATACTTTAAAATACTGACAATGGTAATATATTATAGGAAATCATTAGAAACACTTTGCATTAAACTAATTTAACAAGAAAAATGTCATTGAACTGATTGGAATTTTTATGCTTTTTGCAAATTTAGACATATTTGGTTTAAAGAATTCTTATATGTCTCAGAAAACCACAAAAATATAGGTTATACTCGTTATGATTTTTCATATACCAGATTACTATTTTCACATAATCACAATATTGGTTGTGTAGAGAAGTCTACTATCTAAAGAGAGTGTACATAATTTATTGGAATTTTAATAAATCTACAATGATAGTATTTCACATAATGTAATACTTTCTCACCTACGTGCTTACTGAGGTGTAAAATTTTCAGGGTGTGTTGTCAGAAATATTTACTTCCACGGATTCCTACAAAGTTTTCTCTACTGTCTTGGGGGCCCTTAAATTGGAACACAGCTTTGTGCTCTATTACATAGCTATAATACAGTCACATAGGCACTCAGGGCAAAGGAAACAATGTGCTGTGCTTGCTATCCAGACTCAACAAAATGGCTTGAACTTGTTTCTTTCCGCAGTGCTGGACAACAGAATTACTTTATTCACAATTCCCAAACAGAATTACTCATTAAAATATTTCCTGATCATATTAAAAGTCACTTCCACGCTTCCTGAAACTTTTTGTTCTTTTTGAATTAATGGTTGTAATTAATGACAAGGTAATTTTTGAAGAACAATTGTTCGTATCTGTTTCATGTTGGTGCCTGTGTCATGAACAATGTTAATGTTTAAGAGTCCTAGAAAACAGAGTGTCTCCCTCTTGAGCCAAAGGCAGTTACACTTACTAACAATTATAAAAGGCCGAGGTTCCCTAAGCTTGGATTCTCTCCTGTAACAAAACCCACTGTGTGTCCTGGCTTGCATCTTAGTCCATGTGTATTTACTCCTTGTTGGGGGCAAGGGAACCTGACAGAAATATGCCTTTACTGAGTATAGCATTGTTTGTAATAAAGTATTTGGTCTTTCACCTAAAAATATTATCTTCTCCATTTTCCATGAAACTGTGATAAATTAACATGCATACTTGTAAGTAAATTAAAACCTTAAACCTTTGCAATCCTTAATGGCAAATCAAGAAGATCTATGTGAAATTAACAAGAAAGCTATCTGCTTGTCTAAGAATGTCAGAGCAGCTCATGGGAGCTTTTTGTATGACTCAGGCATAGGAAAATGAAAGAACATTAGTAATTATCACTGTGTTTACAGTGTTTTTCATCTTGTAACACAGTCATTATCTTATATATTGTGTATTAAAAGGAGATTGGAGCTATGTGGATAAATACATTACTCACTAAAAATATAAAAATAAGATAGAAGTGTTTACCTAAAAAATCTAATTATATATCATTCTTTGTGTCATCATTCTCTTGTCTCAGGACAAGAGATATTAAGGAAAGGATTGTAAGAAAAAAATTGCTTATTTTGAACAAACAACCCATAGCTACACTCACCTTTGAGGCATCAAAACTGAATGTTGTATTTTATCACTACTGTAATTAATCAGCTGAAGCTTGTAAAAGTTGACTATTGAACAACCTTGAGATTATAAAGTGAAGACCTTTTCCTGATCAATGAGCAGTGGAATGAATACATTTTATCTAACTATATACAGATCAAAAGACTTATTCTATCCTCTCTAGGATACTAATTTTTAATGCTTAATTAGGACAACCTTCATAAACTCTCATTTCCTAGTCCTTATAAATGGGCATTTTGCCATCCAAAGACTATTGAGAATTTTTAAATGGTGTCTATGTACTGTTTTATGCAATTAATAGACTGAAATTTTAATTTTTTTAGCTCTAGTAGTATGTCTAATTTGTAAACAGAATATAACTGAAAATAAATTCATGAAGCAATTATAGCCTTATCATTATGAAATTATATGATATTTATGACTTGTTACATTCGATTATTTTAAACAATGCTGGTGATGAACTCCAAAGGAGTTAATGAACTGTAAGTACATTGTGGCCTGAATTTTGAAAAACATATTGATGTACATGCTTTGTTAATTGTATTTATTACACAAATTACTGGACCCATAATGATATTTTAATTTCTGCTCCAATATCTTGTAGCTTTGTAACCCTAAAAAAAGTTCTTAACAACCTTACCTTTGTCATTATATGTAAAATGTGCTTATAATAATAGCTACCACATAAAGTGATTTAAGAATTATACAAGAAAATGTGTAAAGTAAGTAATTTAGGGTCTATTACTTATCATTCTCAAGAAATTTATTACTATTAATTATGAACATAGAATCACCATCAGTGTAATTAATGTAATAATTACTGAGAATCAATTTTTGAGCATTCTTATTATACAATATCACTTATTGAAAAAGTTTCTTCTATATTAATTCACATTCATATTTGAAATAAATCTTTCTTTAAAAAATGTAAGCAAGTTATGTAATGGATAAGGAATTTATTGGTAATATTTTTAAAACTTTAATGTTTACTTGAATCTTGAAGAGTTCAGTGATTATACATGGCTGTCTAGAAAACACAGAGCCACAGTTCATACTATTTGTCATAGTACAGTGACTGGATTCTTTCCAGACAGCCCTCATGTGGCCAAACATCTGTTGTTCCTTTGGGACTATACAATGTTCTTTTATTTGGCAGCATTATTAAAATGCAATTGAAAGAATACTACTTTATTTTATATTCTTTTTTAATTTTATTCATTTATGTTTTTTTTAAGACAGAGTCTTACTCTGTCACCCTCAGTAGAGTGCCTTGGCATCACAGCTCACAGCAACCTCAAACTATTGGGCTTAAGCGATTCTCTTGCTTCAGCCTCCCTAGTAGCTGGGACTACAAGTGCCCACCAGAAGGCCTAGCTATTTTTTTTGTTGTTGTTGCTGTTGTCATTGTTTTTTTAGCTGGCCTAGGCCAGTTTCAAACATGCCAGCCTCAGTGTATGTGGGCGGGTGTCATAACAAGTGTACTATGGGCACCGAGCCTCTTTTACATTTTTTAAACATTATTATGACATTTCTTTGCCATGTATTAATGTGAGATATAGTAAATTATTTCAATCTGATTATTTTTATTATATTACATCTATCTATCATTATTGATCAAATGCATCAATATGTTGTTCCCAATGCAGCTTTTTTCTCTGAAAGAGAGATATTTAATGAAGTGTCTAGTAAAGCTGCACCTAGACTCCACCAATAATCTATTAGATCTTAAAATCAAATTCAGTAAAGTTTCAGGATATTAAAAAAAAATACAAAAATCAGTAGCATTTCTGTATGCAGATAATGAACTAGCTAAAAAAGAAACCTAGAAGACAATCTCATTTATTACAGTTACAAAAAGATAAATAAAATAAAATAAAATACCTAGGAATAAATTTAAAGAAGCAAAATCTTTTAGTAATGAAAATTTTGTTACATGCAACGAAATCCATGTAACAATTGATTAGTCATGGATCAGAACAATTAATATTATTAAAATGTATACATTGTTACCTGGTTCTTTAAATCCCCAACAATAAAAAAAAATACATTGTTCCTACTATGGTTATAACAAATAAGCAGTTGTGACTTTAAACACACACACATACACAAGAAATACACTGTTGCTAACTGTATTCATCCCACTTTGCTGTCAAACATTGGAACTTATTTCTTCAATTTATGCAGGTTTCTATTCATTAATAAATTTCTCTTCTTCCCCACCCTTCCCCCAACTCGCACATGAAATTTCAGCCTCTGGTAACCATCATTCTACTCTCTCCCTCAATGTGACCAACATTTTTAGCTTCCACATGTGAGTGAGAACATGTGATAATTTACTTTCTGGACCTGACTTATGTCACTATGTACTGACCTCCAATTCCATTCATGTTACGTCATATTACAGAAATTCATTTTTTTCTTGACCTTAGATTTGGCAATGAATTCTTAGTTATTAAAACAAAAGCATGAGCCAAAGAAAAAAAGTAAATAAGATTTCTCCAATATTAATATCTTTTGTAGAATAAAATTTGTTATCTAGAAAAGGAAAAGACAACCTTCAGGATGGGATAAAATACCTCTAAGTCACATACGTTATAAGAACCTAATATTCAGGATATATAATTTTCTCTTAAAACTCAACAACAAAATAATACATAACTCAATTTAAAATGATCAAGGAATTTAATATATATTTTTATACAAAAAAGAAGTGCAAAGTAGCATATGAAATCATGCTCAACATCATTAGTTATTAGGGAAAAAAATCAAAACCATGAGACACCACTTCACGCCTACAAGGATGGCTATGATAGAAAGAAAAGGAAAAAAAAAATTAAAAAAAAAAAAAAAAACAAGTGTTGGCAAAGATGTGGAGTAATTGGAAAAATTGTGTATTGCTGCTGGGAATTTAAAGCAATGTAGCCACTGTGGAAAACAGTTTGATGGTTTCTCAAATTTCAAATCATAAAATTGCCAAATGAACCAAAGAATTCTACTCCTGGATACATGCCTTGAGGATTTGCAAACAGGGATTCAAACAGATACTTTTGTTACCATTCATTGTGGTTATTATTCACAGAGTCAAACGTGGAAATAGCCCAAACATCCACCAGTAGATGAGTGGATGAACAAAAGGTTATATGTCATATGGTGGAATAATATTCAGCCATAAAATTGAATGAAATTCTAATTTGTTGAACTGCAGGGAGAATAGGGGCCAAAGACCCCATGTTTGGCAAAGGAAAACACCACCAGGAAAAAGGAAAAATAAATAAGCTGAGCAAGGCAAAACAAAGAAAAGTCAGCTAGTTTATCTTTAAATGAATTGCTGCTAAATTTCTTATCTTTTCAAGTTCCTGCTTTTCCTGGAAACCTGGCCTATAGGAGATACAGCTAGCTATGATAGAAAGAAAAGAGAAAAAAATTAAGTGTTTGAAAAAATGTGGAGTAATTGGACAAATTGTGTATTGCTGCCAGGAATTTAAAGCAACATAGCCTCTGTGGAAAACAGTTTGATGGTTTCTCAAAATTCAAATCATAAAATTACCACATGAACCAAACAATTCTACTCCTGAATACATCCAAACACTTTGAAAAAATAATGGCTACAGAGGATGTTGTGTACAAGGCCTGGCAAGAAACATTAACTAGGCCACTCACTGCCCATTCAACAGCCAAAGCAAATATCCATTGTGGAGATTTGTATTTTGCTGGGGCAGAGCTCAAGGAGAGAGCTCGAGCCCTGAAATAGGGTAGGAGAGCTCATATCCCTATCACACAGGAAGACCCTCTGTGGTGAAGATGAGAGGAACGTTCCTCTCTCTCATCAATTCTTCAAAGAAGATTGACACCAGTGGAGTTTTATTAACACACCCCTAGGAATCTGTGCATGTGACCACAGACAGGAGTCTGCCCCCACACAAGGCTCAGGTTCTGGATTTCTCAAGACTTCTCAGACTGTGAATGAGTATAGAAACAGTAGGAGCTGATATGCTTGCTCAGAGAAACTGGGGATGTATTTCTTCCCTTCCTCAACTTACCCTCTGGGCTAATGAGCAAATGGCCTTCAATAAAAGCTGAGTGGAACAAACCCTCAGGGTCACTCACCAGAACCCCCAAAACAGTGGGTCCCTATGCTCCCATCTTTGAAAATTCTATTCTGTGTGTCTTGTTATAACAAACTCCACTTTGGTATAACAGGATAGATTCCAAACAAATGTAAAACTATGTGTATTTATTTGAATCTCAGAAACAATGAATACATGTCTAATAGAAAAGACAGAAGTAGATTTTGGGGTGGCGCCTGTGGCTCAAGGAGTAGAATGACGGCCCCATATACTGGGGCTGGTAGGTTCAAGCCTAGCCCAAGCCAAAATTGGAAGAGAGAGAGAGAGAGAGAGAGAGAGAGAGAAATAGATTTTGAAGTATATGAAAATTCTCTGAAAGAATTGAAATAGGATGAAGACTAGTTGAACAGATATTTTGCCTAGAATTAAAGTGATGAGGGATTATTTCAATTTTATCGTGATTGCCTTATATGAGGCATAATGTGTCCTGTTATTTAATGTAGAAATCAGATAGCTTTATTCTTTAAATTAGTGTAATGGAAAGGGGGAAAATTTGACCTTTAGAATAATAATAAGAAATAATCTCATTGAACAGTGATCCCTGGGATATATAGCTGGAGAAAGCAGCATACCAAGAGAAAAAGATTTTTGCATTGGAAATAATACAAGCCTTTGTGAATTAAGGCTTCTGATAAAATCAAAACACAAATGGTTGAACAAATGAGCTGCAAGTGGGGAAATGAGGGAGTTATGAAGCAGAATTTATATAAGTTTGCTTCCATAGATGAAACTGATGTAGATACAAAAAGATATGCCCATGGAATGCTGGCCTGAAGTGTTGTGGAGGAATAGTCTTTGGAAACAAGTAGTACAACTGAGATGTGGTGTTGAATATATCATTCCCAAGAATCCTTCAGCAAGGATCATGACAGAAGTAAGGAAGAGAGGAGATCTGTGGGCCTGTCACTAGAGTTCTAAGTGTTTGAGGGTCACTGATTGTGAGTTTCAAAGACAATAACATCGCTTAAAGAAAATAGATGACAAAATTAAACTATATTATATTAATGTGTGTGCAATTTATGTACTTATTTTTTATTGTGAGAGAAAGGAAAGGAAACAGAAGAATAATGTGCAATTGCTTAAGTCTATTGTTCGCTATAACATTTATAAAAGAATCCAAGCCATAGACTTCTCTCTCTCTCTCTCTCTGTCTCTCCATATATATATATACATATATATATATATATATATATATATATATATATATATATATATATGTATATATATAAAATTTTTATTCTTCAAGAATATGCATTTTATACATATACATTTTTTCTCTCTATATATGAGAATATATATATATGAATATGCATTTATACATATATATTCTCTGTCTCTCTGTCTCTCTCTCTCTATATATATATATGTATCTGCGTGTGTGTGTGTGTGTGTGTGTGTGTGTGTGTGTGTGTCTGTGTGTGTGTGTGATACTGGCAGCGCCCATACCTCAGTGGTTATGGCACCAGTTGTCGGGTTCCAACCTTGCCCAGGCCAGCTAAAAAACAAAGACAACTGCAACAAAAAAATAGCCAGGTGCGTGGCAGGCGCCTGTAGTCCCAGCTACTTGAGAGTCTGTGGTGAGAAAATCGCTTAAGCCCAAGAGTTTGAGGTTGCTATGGGCTGTGACACCATGGTACTCTACCCAGGGTGACAGCTTGAGACTCTGTCTCAAAGGAAAAAAAAAATTCAGGATCCTTCAATGCTTTGAAGTCTCATTTTTAAAAAATGTGTACTATTTAATGTTAACTATCTCAAGACATATTTTAAGGATTTTTTGGAATACATTTCTGTTGAGTAAATATTTGAGGTAGGGATTTTATTTAAAATTGCTAGCAGAGAATCTTTTCTTTTATACTATACTTTCTAATTTTTTCAGCTAAATAATATTTGTCAATAGTTTGATATTATAACATTGTTTAAATATGATTAGGTGATACAAGGTCTCAATCTGCCAGTCTTGGAGATCAACAAAAATTTTGAAACAGATAAATTTTTGTAAGGATAAGGGAAAGCTGAAAAAAAAGTTCAGTATCTACCAGAATATATCTTATATATGCTTAATAAGCATAAATCTATTTTCAAAACCAAAAATATTTTATGCATATTTCAAATTTTTCTAATTGAGTAGACATTATTAATTATATTAATGGACACTACTTTTGTTATTTTCCCATCGGTTACAAAACTTTAGAGGAATTTTCTAAGATATTTTGTTACTGAATTATCCATTTAAAAAATCTCAGGTATCAATCAAAATTAATAATGAAAATATGAAGAAATACATCAATTTGGTTTTAACGTATTCCGCAAATCTTATTTTTGTTCTTTATAGCTTTTTTTTTGTCCTATCATTGCAATATATATAGTGCTTAATAGGAGAATAATAGTCATCTTCCATATTAAAAATATTTTCATGGGCTTGTGAATCATAAAAATATTTAACAAATGGTATTTTGCTTGAAACACCATACATAACTTATATCATGTTTTTTCCAATAAGTGTTATATATATATATGCATATTTATGTACATGTATATATTTTTTGAAGCAGAGTCTTACTTTGTGCCCTGGGTAGAGCACCTTGGCTCCATACCTCATAGCAATCTCAAATTCCTGGACTCAAGTGACTCTATTGCCTTAGCCTCCTAAGCTGCTGGAACTATAGGTGTGAGCCGCAACACAAGGCTAATTTTTTTTACTTTTAGTAGAAATGGGTTTCTCAGGCTGGTCTTGATCTCCTGAGTTTAAGCAATCTACCCTCCTCAGCCATGAGCCACCTCATTGGCCTTGTAACAGATTTTCCAAAAACAATTTTAAATTTGAGAAAAGGAATATTTAAAACACTTTAGTGATTTGGACAAGATCACATGGCAAGTAGAAGTTAAAATTGGGATTAAACGCTAGTTCTGCACTGTTTTCTTGAAATACAAATACCTAAGTATATATATTCTTTGTTGTTTTGTTATTCTTCTTAATATGCCAGAAACTTCTTAATTTAAAAAGTTAGTTTCATTTATATTTCCTTAAGCAACAATTATAAAACAGAATGATTTAAGCTTCAATTAATGATGAGTTTCACTAATGAATACAATTTGTAGTAGTTGAACATATTAGGTTTCTTAATTTAGAGGGCATGAACATATTTTAGGAAGCCCCCAAATCACAATTATAATGAGAACTTTATAACAAAAATGATGATCCCCTTGCTAAATTTGTTTGCTTTCTGCTGTCAATTCTGACCTGTAAGTGTTGTGTGCAAAAACAATCAAACTGCTCCTATAGAATCTCATACTGCCTCCAGAAAACCTGTCCTCATGCCAGTATGGATTTCATGTTATCTTTCATTATTATCTGTTGGGTACCAAAACCACAAATATATTTGACTCATCATGTTTCATTAAATTACAGCCCTTTTCCTCTTCTTTTGTTACATAAAATTTGACAAGTCCAAAGTCAAGTACAAACTCTCACACATGAGAACTCCTCACACATGAGAACGTAGTCCCACCAAGCAGATTAAACTATTCTTTTTTTCTAATTCTTGGAGTATGTACTTCATTACTCAGTTTTTCAGGATTTCTTTTATTCTTTTGACCATTACCCCACTCCTACATACAAGATGACTGGATCTTTCAGATCAGAAAAGAAGAATTTTTATATTTTTAACCCATGCCCTTCAGTATGTAATGCTAAGCAACTGCATAAAACATCTTGATTTAAACACAAAATATTTAATCTCACTTTTGCTGTAGGGAAAAATAAAAAGTAATTTTATTCATTTCATGAAAACCGCACCAATTAATTAAGATGGATGTGATTAATCTAGTATGAATAGAGAAAGAAATTAAATCACTGAGTTGCAAGAAAGAAGCAGAACAAACACAGAAGTTCTTCGTACACTCGCACAAAAAGTACATGCCAGAGTAAGAGGGAGATCTGGTGGCCGAAGGTCCAGAGGCAGGTCAATATTTTGAACAGTGTCCAATTCATATCACAAAATGCATTCATTAGGAAACTCTGGACTGCATAAAGAAGCAAGGAAGAGCCTCATTGTGATAGAAAATGGAGTTGTTGGATACTTTCCATAGCTGTAGGGAAAAAACATTCCATAAGCAAGTCCAAATAAAAGATACCTTTGCTGGTATCTCTTATTAAAAGGAAGGGATGAAGAACCGTGTGATCCATATGACAGAGTGGATCCGCCATGTACTGATGTCAGTGTCTAGTCCAGTCTACTCTTTGAAGACCTTTTTCAAGGCTGAGTTTATGAAATAATTGTCAGACCTCTTTTCGACCACAGCTCTGGTGACCATTCCAGAAAAAGAGTTTCACAATTGCTTTAAGTATATTAAGTATAGCACTGAACTATCAACTCATGATTTCACCTTGTGTTCAGATATTATTTCTGGACATTGTGTCTTTTACTTATTCAAGTGCATTTATCCTGACTGAAGTTAATTTTGTCTACTTTTAAAGAATTTGAGAAACTCTTTGAATTCTCTTACAGTGGTTCTATCTACTCTTTTACATAGTGATATCTCATAAATAAATGCACCTTTCCCATCAGGAAGAAATTGATAACAATTCTGCACTGCAAATAATATCAGGTAATAATCGCACCCAAGGAAACTGTTGTTCTATCTAGATTTAAGACAATTTCTTTAGAAAATCTTTGAAAATGCTAGTTAGTATGGGCAACATTCTGTCTTTAGAACATATAAATGTGTAATGGCCACTGTTAGAGGAATTCACTGTTAAAGTCCAATTACTAAGGTGGAAATTGTCAGATCATACAACAGATTTCCACAACTGGTGTGACTGTCTTCCTAGCATCTTTGGCTGAGGAAACAAACCAATTGTACATATAAAATTAACTATGCATTTATTACTGTGAGTTATCACTTTAGAATATATACAAGAAGTGATAAGCAAGTATTTTAAACTAATTAATGACTTGTATATGTATTAATGTTCCCATGACTGGGAACCTTAATTTGATAATAAATGTTTTACCTAAAATATTTTTGAACTCTTTTCTGTTTTGTTTTGTTTCAGGTTAATGTGAGGGTACAAACAAGTAGGTTACAATATTTGCATGTATTAAGTAGAATCTTTCTTGTAGTTGTGACCTGAACCCAAGAGTTATGCCATATACCTTTATGTTGTGCCCATTAAGTGGGAACATGTCAATCCCATTTCCTCCGCATGTGTCTCCCCTCCTTCAATCCTTCTCCCACCAACTTGAATTGAATTAAATTTTTCTCTTACGTGTGTATGTATTAGATTGTCTGCTGGCTTCATATTAGTATTGAGTACATTGAATATTTGCTTTTCCATTCTTGTGATACTTTACTAAGAAGAATGTGTTTCAACTCCATCCAGATTAATACAAAAGCTGTAAAGTCACCATCTTTTTCTGCACGGCTAAGGACACAACAATTAAAGCAAGGAGACTACTTTCAGAATGGAAGAATATATTTGCATGTTATGAATCTGACAAGGGCTTGATAAGTAGGATCTATAGAGAACTCAAATAAATCAATGAAAAAAGGGCAAACAATTCCATCTATTGCTGGGCAAGAGACATGAACAGAACCTTCTTTGAGGAAGATAGATGAATGGCTAACAAACATTTGAAAAAAATCTTCGTCATCTCTAGTCATCAGAAAAATACAAACCAAAACTACCCTGAGATATCACCTAACTCCAGGGAGAATATCCCACATCGCAAAGTCCCAAAGGTGCAAATGCCAGTGTGGATGTGGAGAAAAGGGAACACTTTTACACTGCTTGTGGGACTGTTCAAACTAACACAGCCTCTATGGGAAGAAGTATGGACAAACCTCAAAGAACTCAGATTAGAACTCCCCTTTGATCTTGCAATCCCATTACTAGGCATCTACCCAGAAGGAAAAGCATCATTTTATCAGAAAGACATTTGCACTAGATTGTTTATTACAGCTCATTTTACAATCGCCACGCTGTGGAAACAACCTAAATACCCATCAACCTGGGAATGCATTAACAAACTATGTTATACGTATATCATGGAATACTAAAATTTTATTTTAATTTGAGATCTCCAGAAGGGTTTAATAACAAAAATAAATAAATTCCTCCTCCCTAATCTCTATATTTATCATTGTGTTCATGCTTTCCCTCCCTTCCTTTTTTAGTTATGGACCTGATAAAAAGCCTCAAACATGACAATACATCTAAATTTCTTTCTATTGTACTTTCAACAAAGGGGCTTTTTCTCTGGTACCAATAGGTGGGAGTAACATCAGCAGGAGAATCCTGAATCTCAGCTGGATTGGCATTAGGTAGCCATAACATCAGTGGGTAACTACAAATTGTCAGAGTCTATAAAGGTCGTTGTAATATAAAAGTTTCCTATACATCAACATGAGAATGTGCTAATACTGAGTTAGACCTACATATTCTGTACAGAAAAATATAATACATTTAATGATGAGTCATAGCAAAATAATTCCTTAGTATTGATACTCAGTTCCTAATTCCCTTATTCATTCAGCATTCATTTATCATTTCTACTATATGAAAGGTTAGAGAACCTATTGTAAACAAAGTGCAATCAGATATAAATTTCTAAACTTCAAGTCATAAACAAGGTACAGTGGCTCAAGCCTATAATCCTAACACTCGGGGAGGATGAGATGAGTGAATCACCTGAGCTCAGGAATTCGAGACCAGCTGAGCAAGAATGAAACCCCGTCTCTACCTGGGCATTGTGGCAGGAGCCTGTAGTCTCAGCTACTGGGGAAGCTGAGGCAAGAGGATTGGTTGAACTCAAGAGTTTGAGCTTGCTGTGAGCTATGGTACAATGGCACTCTAACGAGGGGGACAGAATGAGACTCTGTCTCCAAAAAAAAAAAAAGTTAATTAATTACAAAATAAATAAATAAATAAATAAAATAAAATTCAAGTCACTTCTTTTACCAAGAAAACTTCTTCTCCCTTCTCCTTTGGAATTCTAAGTCACACTAAATGACAGCATACACCACCGGGAGCAGAGATGTCACCGTTGACCTCTTTCAATTTCCCCGTGTCTAACAGAGAATTATTCACTAAGTTCTATGAATAGAAAATCTAATATTACCAGAAATAAACAGAAAAAGTACTAAGATTAGCAAGAAAGACAGAGATATGAAGACAGAAATATACAGATAATAAACAGATTTAGGAAGCAAGTATTTATAGTCTCTTTTAGAAGGAAATAAATGTTATACAAAGTTTAAAATGAAGTGAAGTAGTCAAATACTACCATAAAAGTTCCAATTCCTATTATGTGACTATTTTACTTATGTGCTTTTTGACCATTTCAATCAATGAACATCTTGGTTTTAAGTTTATCAAATTGTCAATTTATATGATCTTAATCCTTTAGTTCAAGGTAAAAATGAAAAGAAAAATAGATGTGCATACTATTTTTAAATGTCCCACTTTGCTATGTTGAGGCTTTCTGCGTATAGTACTTTACATTTTTTGCCAAAGAGAAGTTCTTAAAACTGACACAAAGCCATAGCCCTTATTTATGTTTCCTTTCAGTATAACTGGTCTGAACAATGTATCTTTATTTTCTGTCCTTGTTTGCTAGGTGTTGGTTCCTAAGAAAAAAATAGTCTTTCTTACTAAGAGAGCAGATTGTTGTTTGTTATACATACTTTTCTTAGTTGGAGGTCTCCTTTCTTTTATATTGAAAAATGCCTCCAATAGAAAATCCATTTACCTCTTCATAAACAGTCCCTACTTTGGGTTTTTGAATGAACACCCTGAAAAAGTATTCAATATTTATTTTCTTCTTAAATAAGAAGTGAGCTCATTATCAGTGAGCACGTTATATTTACAGCTTAATCTGCTTTACTAATCTATTACTCAAATAAATTGATCTAAGAAAAACTTCTTTAGAGGTTTGGAATAAAGTATCTCAGTACTTCTGTGAATGAATAGATGAATAAATGAATTTCTGTGAAACAGGCTGGCAACTAAATTCTCAAGTTTTTATGTCTTATGAGAGGCAAACATGACAAGGGAATATGGTTTTAATGGACAAGAGGATATAAGTGCTTCAGTTTATTCAACTGAATAACATTATCTTTATAATGTGATCTTTACATCAGTGGGTAAAAGTATCACTGCTCACTCAGCGTGTGTCTCTCTACCTAATACCCACACTTCCAAGATATGTTGGAAGCTGATGAGCTTTAAGTAAGTCTGCGTGTACATAAAAGTAAAAGCAGCAGCTTCCTAACTCACACAGAACAATTCTTTGTCATGCATTATTTTTTTTATATACAATTCAGTAGACTTAGGCATTTGCAGATTCCAGTTTGAGTAACAGAGAGAAAGTGGGATGAAAGATCTCTTTTGTCAAGGGCCTATTTTAAGCTAGTCAAGGAAATGACGGCTTCCATAGTTTGCATATGTTTAGTAACATCCCTAATGGGTGTTAGCCACAATCTCCAAATTTTTTACAGTTTGATACTTTTGTTCCTAGTATCCAATTCATAGAAATCATCACCGTAAACACACCTGCACAAATATATTCTTGAAAACAAATAACCACCCTACATGTACACAACCAGCCGACATTTTTCTAAATGTGTATAGAGACACACCAACTTCATTGAAAACAAAGCTTTGTAGATTTTACTGAACAAAAGTAAAGATAGTCATCCTGAGAAATGATAGTACAGATGGAGCTTGTGCTATATGAAATATGCCCTTTTTTACATTCTCATTTTCATACCCCTGATTTAAACATGAATCACTTTCTCAGATACTGTGATAACTTTCAGGTTTCTTTTAGGCTTCATTTTTTCTTTATCAGAACAATATTCTGTACTCCTGACAGAGCAATTTCTTCAGTTAAGGAAAGCTAACCATGTCACTTGCCTGATCAAATTCAATGCCTATAAAGTGAAATTAACATTTCTTATCTCAGTGTAAATGGTTCTTCATGACTTTTCTTTTGCTTAAATATGTGACCATTTTCTTGGTTGTTTCTTCCATGTAATCAACATTCAAGTAGTATTAAATCCCTTCCATATTTTTTTGATTATTCTCCTTTCTCTCAATCTCCCACTTTTGTGACACTTTATTTAGCTTCCAGTAATCCTTCAAGACTCCCATGCATTATGAACTTTCCTTGACTCCTATAGTATAGTTCACTGCCCCTTTCTCTACCATTCTTGACACTGTCATGCTTTTCAGTTGGTATTATCGTTGCTGCGTTACGTTACGTATGGGCCTTGCACCTTCTACCTCAACTTTGATTTGGACATTTTGGATTGTATATGCCAAACAAGGCTACTGATATGTAATTAGATAGCTTCCTAGAAAAGAATTCTTTCTTTGGTAATGAGATGAAATAAAGCAAACATTGTTTGTTGTTGGAAAAGAATAGTCATTTTCTCCATCTGTTACTTTCTCTATTTCTCATTTGCATGCTTCATCCTTCCGTCCAGATGTTAATCTTTGCAGATTGCATCTATCAGTCTTAGTTTCCAGCTGACTTCAAGTTAAGTTTTACAAAAGGGAGGCAGGAAAAGGAGTTAAACAGGAATGAGAGTATAAGTAAGGCTGGAGTATTTTGTTCCTGCTTTCCTCTTCTTGTTCCTTTTGGGTGGTATTAGCTACCACTTTTGCAAATCCATGTGATGAATTTTCTTCATTTGAGTGATTACAAACCAGTATCCTGGCAGGAAAGAAAATTCATGGTTTAGTGATTGTTAGAAAAGTGTTGGAGAACATTGAAGAGATAATAAATGAGCAGCGTGAGAGATGTTTCACAAAAGGAATGTAAAACATTGGGAACACACACAACACTCTTTTTGTAGTCTTCTACTGGAATATAACATCAAAAAGATGTAATACGTGCTAGTCTGAAACTGTAAACCACACCTTTGAATCCGGCTTGCCTGAGACCCTTGGTTAGATTTGGCTCAGATACACAGGAATTGGTATTCTGTCATGCCTGATGAGAAGAGGCACTATATTCAAACAGCTAAGAGGATGTGAAATATTTGAAATCAGATTTAAATCCTTGCAAAAGTTTTCCATGCAAACACTGAAATGTTGCTTCTCTTTTGTAAACTATTATATTTTACAAGCACCACATAGTTTGAAATTGAAAACAATACTTAAAAACTACATTTTACAAGTAGTCTTATGCCAGTAAGCATTATTTATATTGTCACATTATTATGAATCAGAAAAATAATGCAAGTCTATATTTCTGTGTGATCCCTATTGTTAAACAGTAGATACAACAAAAATTGGATGAAGCAGTAGGCATTACATAGAAAAAAAATGTATCTTACTTTACTTTCTTATATACTTTTTTCAAGCATTTCTAAACTAATCAATACCACCAAAGAATGTATAAGTTTGTTATCTAAAATAATATTACTCTTTTTTTAAGACATAAAGATAAAGGATTTTTAACAGCCTAACATTATCTACAGAACTTAAGATGAAGATCACTGAGGTCATCCAGATATTTAGAGATTTTCTTTTCTATATAATGAATTTATTAAAACAACAGCAAAACCATTGTTACTATTTTCAACATAAGAGGTCTGCTGATCTAAAATCTTTTTTTGGTTTTGTTTACAATAACGTTAATTAATATTATTTTTGCTAAAAAATGTCAGAATTTTTGAAAGAATTTTCTGCTTTTGTATATTATTAGAGAGATAGGGTTCATTCAAGCTACAATTTTCTCCATTCCTAATTTGTCATAGTTAAAGTCATTAAGTGGATTTGTCAAAGACTAACCTATGTAATTGATGCCCTTGACAGCGATTGCTCACACTCTAAAATGAAACTTCTAGCCTAGAATTTTGGCTCTGATAGTTATAACTTTAAAATTTTCTCCTTTTTTCCTTTCCCTATTTTTTCACGCCTTCTTGTTTTTCATGTGCATGAATATTTCTTCTATTGGTCCCCACCTCCTCTCTCTCCTTTAATCTCTCTCTCTCTTTCCAAGTATCTTGAACCTAATTTCTTATGTTATTCTTATTATTTAGATATAGTCTTGAGTTTTAAACAATAGTTTGCATATTATGCTCATGAATAAAAATTTTATTTAAGGGAATAGTTCCCTTTTTATTTTTATAAGTCTAGGGAATGGGAGTACAGTTTTGTTGAGTAGATATGGTGCCTAGTGATGAAGTCTGGGTTTTACTGTAACAATCATCTGAATTCTGTACATTCTACACGTGAAATAATTTTTCATGCCTCACCTCCCTCCCACCCTTCACCCTCTCACCATTCTGAGTCTCCAGTGTCTATTACTCCACTTTCTATACTATGTGTGCACAATCATTAGCGGTCACTTATAAAGAAGAGCGTGTGGCATTTGACTTTCTGTTTCGGGGCTATTTCACATAAGATATTGGCCTCCAGTTCCATCCATGTTGCAGCAGAAAACATGATTTCATTCCATTTTGTGGCTGAGTAGCATTCTGTAGTACAAACACACACATATGATATATATATATATATATATATATATATATATATATATATATATTCTCAATCTCTCTCTCTCAATTCCAGATTAATATAAGGGCACATACAATCAGGTCTTATTGTTTGCATTTGTTAGGTAAAGTCTAAGTTGCAGTTGAGCCCTTCACCCAGGAGGTATATTACATAATTACATATTCCTACCTTCGGCCCAAAGGTGAGAGCTTACCACAGCCTCCTCCTCTCCTCTAATCTCCCTCCATGGATTTAAATGTGTTTTTCTCTCATGTGGGATGTAGTTGTTCATCTTCTAGTTCTGTATTAGTATTGAGTACACTAGATGTTTTTTTTTCTTTTTTCATTCTTACGATTCTTAACTTAGGAGGATATTCTCCCAATGCTTCCAGATAAGTACAAAGATGTGAAGTCTCCACCTTTTTTATGGCTGAATAGTATTCTTATTTTTAGTAGACACGGGGTATCAATCTTCTTCCTCAGGTTGGTCTGGAACTCCTAAGCTTGGTCTCCTAAAGTGCTAGCATTGTAGACATGAACCACCATGCCTGGCCAAAACTGCTGCTGATATCTGTATGTTGATTTGTTATTCTAAAATCTTAGTGAATTAATTTATTGCATATAGAATTGTCTTGGTATGGTCCGGAGGGTTTTCTAGGTATGAGATTATATCATTGGCAGATAGAAACAAGTTAACTTCCTCTTTTCCAGTTTGTATCCTTTAATTTCTTCCTCTTGCCTAATTGTTCCGCCTAGGACATCCACGGCTATGCTGACTAGGAATGGTGAAAGTAGACATTGTTAGACCAATTGTTGCAGGGAATGTTTGAACATATCTTCATTCATATAATTATTAGTTGTGGGTTTGTTGTATATGGCTTTATTATTTTGAGATATATTCCATCTATGCCTACTTTATTGAGTGTTTTGATCATAAAGGAGTGCTGAAGTTTTTTTGAATTTTTCTCTGCATCTATTGAGATAATCGTAGAGTTGTTTTTAATTCTGATTTTTTGCCGAATGAAGTTAATTGGTTTGTATATGTTAAACCAAGTTTGCATTCATGAAATACAACACTTGATTTTGGTGTATTATTTTTTCCATGTGCTATTAGACTCAGTTGCTGGTATTTTGTTGAGGATTTTGTGTTCCTCGGGGCTATTGAGGTGTAGTTTTATTTTTGCTGTTGTCAAATCCTTTCCCCTCTTTAGTATCAAAGTGATACTGGCCTTGCAGAATGAGTTATGGAGTCTTCTCTCCACCTTAATTTTTGCAACAGTTTCAGTAGGATTAGCACCAGATTTTTAGTTGTTGCTGTCATTTGTTTGTTTTTTGTACTTCTGGTAAAATTGGGAATGTATCCATCTTGTCCTGGAATTTTTGTTGTTGTTCAGAAATTATTTTATTAGCCATTCAATATTAATTCTCATTATCTGTCTGTTTGGGGCATCTGGTTTTCCCTGGTGGAGTTGTATATTTCCGGGAATTTATCCATTTCCTTCAGGTTTTCTACTTTGTGAATTGAGAGATATTTGCAGTAGTCTCTAGAGATTGTTTGTATTTTCATGGAATCAATTGTAATACCTCATTTCTCAATTATAATTGCATTTTTTGGATATTTTCTTCCCTTTTACTATTTATTCTAACTATAAATCTATCAATTTTTAAAAAAAATTTTTCAAAGAATCAACTTTCCATTTTGTCTATCCTTTGTAATATTTTTTGTCTCTATTTCACTTATTTCTGCTCTGGATTTTTATTTTTATTTTGGATAGCTTTGAGTACTGTTCTTGCTTTTCTAGTTCCTTGATGTAGGATGTTAGGTTATTAATTTGTGAAATTTGCTCCTTTTTAAAATGTAGGCTTTTAAGGCTTAGTGCCCATAGCTCAGTGGGTAGGGCACCAGCCACATACACTGAGGCTGGCATGTTCCAACCTGGCTTAGGCCACCTAAACAGCAATGACAACTGAAAAAAAAAAAATAGCCAGGCATTGTGGCTGGTGCCTATAGTCCTAGCTACTTGGGAGGCTGAGGCAAGAGAATAGCTTAAGCCCAAGAGTTGAGGTTGGGAGCTGTGATGCCACAGCACTCTACCAAGGGCGGCATAGTGAAACTCTGTCTCAAAAAAAAAAAAAAAAAAAAAAAGTTGTAGGATTTAATACTATAGAGTTCTAAAGTTCCCCTGACCACTGCTTTTCCTATCTTTTAATTTGGGTATATTATGTTCTGATTTAGATCTTTACAAAATATTTTCATCTTAATTTCACTATTGTCTGGGGAATACTTTATTTTGCCTAAGTTGTGAAGCTTGTTCTAGCAAAAGAAAATTTGTTGTTGATGTTCAGGTTATTTTTTTCTTTAAGAAGTCTGAAAGCAGCATCACAATCACTTCTATCTTTTACGGTTTCTGCTGAGAAATGCCTTGGTAGTATTCCAATGGGATTTAATTTTTAGGCGACGAGACCCTTTCCTGATTTTCGACTTTCTTGCTTCATGCTGACTACAGTTAGTTTGGTGGCTCTTTGTCTTACTGGATCCTTCTTGCGGTGTATTTCCCTGGAGTTCTCTGAGCCTCCTGTGTGGAGAAGCCTAAATCTCTATCAAAAGTAGGGAATTTTGTCTCAATGATGTCTTCAAATAGCTTTTCCAAAATTTTGCTTTACTTTCTTCTTAGTAATATTTATGATTCATATGTTGGAGAGTTTACATAATTCCATATTTCTACAGGGCTTTGTTTATTCATTTTTTTCTGACATTATTAATTTGAAAAATCTGCTTTTGAGTTTTGAGGTTTTTTTCTTCTGTTTAGTGAGTTCTATTGTGGCAGTTTTCAACTATATTTTGTAATTTCTTTAGTAAACTCTTAATTTCCAGAAGTTTTGTTAGGTTTTTGTTTAAAATACCTAACTCTTTGGTAAATCTCCAGTTAATATCATAAGTTGATTTTCTGGTTTCTTTGTACTTGTTTTCAGAATGCTCTTGGATCTCATTAAGTTTCTTGATCATCAATGTCTTTAATTCTCTATTTGGCATTTCAGAATTTTAATTTAATTAGAATCCATTGATGTAGAGCTAGTGAGATTCTTTGGGGATGTTGTAACATTTTGTGTTTTCATAGTGCCAGAATTATTACACTGGTTCAGTCTCATCTTCATTAACTGTTATTTCTTAATTTTTACTTTTTTCCTTTTATTGAAGATGTGACTATAATGTACATTCAGTAGAGTTTTGTTGTTTTTGTTGTTTTACTCTAAGTGAGTTCCTTGGTTATAAATAGCCTTAGTGTGGTGGATTTTTCACATGCTTGATCCAGTAGCAGTGTACTGGGTGTGTACATAGACTCTCAGCTTCCTACAGAGTGCCAAGGTGGGGTCTTGAGTAGATCATCTCATTCCCAAGTGCACTGCACTTATGTTAGCAGATTTTCTGTTGGATTGCACATTTTGCCCTCTAAGGCCATAGACAGAGCTTGGAAAAAGGAGTCAGCTGTACTGGTAGCCGTAGGGTGTACACATGATATCAATTTACCTATATAAGATTTCAGTGTCTGAGGCCACAGACTAGCTTGTGGGCTGCAGAGTGGCCTGAGAGTACTGTCAGCCACAGTGGTGGGCAAAGATGCGTGAAGATGAATTGAGCTTGCCCACCCTCAGGTTGCTCAAAGTCAAATGAAAGCACAGGCACTATTCAGGGTAGCAAGGGAGTGGTATCAATTCATATTTCGGCCCAGACTCTCTTTCCTCTGTGATCTCTTTGTTGTGGCAGTTGCATTCTTTCCTGGAGCATTACTTCAGTGGCTGGAGAACTGCCATCTTACCCTTGTCAAACCTGCCACTGTGCCTGCCATTGAAGAGCCTTAACACAGGCCAGCTTTGCTTCCCCTCCCTGTCTCAGTGGCAGAACGTGTGACGGGGACCCTGCCCCATCACCTGAAACATCTGAGTACTTCTCCTGTTCCTGTTTATCCTTCTCTCCAAGCATAAATCCCTCTGCCACCAATGCAGGTGGCTCTGTCCTGCCACTTCCACCTACTGGCCAGAGTTCAGCTTGCAAAGCCCATCACAACATCTGCAGGAACAATTGTACATTTCTCACTATCACCACTGCCTACATCACTCCAGCTACTCAGGAAGCCTCAAGCCCATTCATCTACCTAGTATATTACAACTGCAGCTGGCGTTTGAGAAAATAGCTGTTATTTTTATAAAACAGAAGTTTAAAATGTGCCTTCAAATTTATTATGTTATTTGATCATCATAATTCATATCATTATACTTTTAAATAATCAATATAAAAATAATCTTGATTTATTTCAATATTTAACTCTGTGATATTGAACATTTTTAATAACTATTTGATATTAACATTAAAATGAGAGCAATTAAAATTTAGGGTGGTTATGTATATACATTTTTATATAAACTTATATCTTTTTTTTTTTTTTTGAGGCAGAGCCTCAAGCTATCACC